>JAKSZT010054552.1:3033312-3273405 GCA_026826555.1 Tolypeutes matacus
ATGGCGGACTAGTAAGACACGGGAATCTCTTCTCCAGAAAAATAGCTAGAGGACAAGCTGAAACAGCCCCGAAAAAGATCTTCTAGGGTTTAGGACAGCAGGTGAAGGCTGCACACCACCCAGAGGAAGAGGGACAGAAGAGGGAAATCGCGACTACAGAACTGTGAGTGGGAAGTAGCAGCTTCTGCTGCTGCCAGCACCCTCCCCCACACTCTTCAGAATTCTCCCGCCCCTGGGCCTGCGACCACAGACAAAGGGGGCTTCAGGGATCTGCCACTCCCGGAAAGGGGAGAGAGAGGGACACAGCCTGAGGCTGATTCAGGTTCTGACCTGAAATTTGGGCTGCGGAGCCCCACGGACCCTTCCACACAGCGGTTTGCCCTGGGAGCCTAGAAAGGACTGGAGAAATCCGACCCTCACAACCTCCCTCTCTTCTAGCCTGGACTAATTGTTGAGGACACCATGGGAGAGGGGAGAGAGAGCCTGGGGCTGACCTTGCTTTGGACTCCCAGGTTTGGTCTGCCCTGTCCCGAGAGCCCTTCCAGGCTGGGTGGGGCTACGCCATTGTTTGCCTTGGAGCCTGCAAGGGGCTAAAGATATACAAACCTCCCAATCTCCTCCTCTACTAACAGGGTCTGATTGTGGAGGATTCAGAAGGGAGTGGAAATATTTCCTAGCTGGGAAAAGGGGGGCACTATGAAAGAAGTCTGGAGAACTGTCTCAGAAAGTTAGAATCACAGGGCTCTTAGCCCCCAGACAGGAAGCTCTATCACATTGATCTGGCCTGTGTCACAAGAAATACGCTCCGACCAGGCATTGAATTGAGAGCTGCCAAAGAGCACCATCTCCTGGCAGACGAAGGAAGTACACATAAGAAAGTTAATAAGTAGGAGAGGCTTTTCCTGGCCTCTATAGCCTCCCTGCCCAAGGCCCTAGGAAACAACTCTACAACCAATTACAGGGTCCAGTGCCCAGCTTTGAGCAACCAGCAGAACAATCATAACAATCAAGATTGAGCGAAAAATCAAAGAGCTGTGGTAACTCACAGCCTCCTGCCACTAAAACCCCATAAAAGAGAAAGAGATAGAGCATCTAAGTAAAATACAACCTAACCAGATGCCTAAGTACCAGCAAAAAATTACGGGCCATACTAAGAAAATAGGAGACATGGCCCAAGAAAAGGAATACAGCAAAGTCCCAGAAGAGATGCAGAATTTGAGAGAACTAATCAGTGAGATGAGCACAAATTTCCAAAATCAAATTAATGAGATGAAAGAGAATATAAAGAGATCAATGACATCAAGAAGTCATTGCGCGAACGTAAAGAAGAATTTGAAATCATGAACAGAAAAGTAACGGAGTTCATGGGAATGAAAGACACAATAGGTGAAGTAAAAAATACATTTGAGGCATACAACAGCAGACTTGAAATGATAGAAGAAAGAATAAGTGATACCGAAGGCAGAGCAGCTAAAATGGAAGAGAGAAAAGAACAGAGAGAGAAAAGAATGGAAAAAATTGAGCAGGGGCTCAGAGAGTTGAATGACAACACAAAACACAAGAACATACGTGTCATGGGAGTTCCAGAAGGAGAAGAGAAAGGAAAAGAGACAGAAAGAGTATTTGAGGAAATAATAGCTGAAAATTTCCCAAGTCTCACGAAAGAAATGAACTTACATGTCCAAGAAGCGCACCGTACCCCAATAAGAATAAATCCTAATAGACCTACGCCAAGACACATATTATTCAGAATGTCAAATGTGAAAGATAAAGAGAAAATTCTCAGAGCAGCAAGAGAGAAGCAAACGATCACGTACAAAGGACGTCCAGTAAGACTTAGTGCAGATTTCTCTTCAGAAACCATGGAGGCGAGAAGACAGTGGTATGATACAATTAGGAAACTGAAAGAGAAAAACCGCCAGCCGAGAATTCTTTATCCAGCAAAACTGTCCTTCAAATATGAAGGTGAATATAAAGTATTCACAAACAAACAGAAACTAAGAGAGTTTGCAAAAAAGAATCCACCTTTGCAGGAAATATTAAAGGAAACCTTAGAACCTGAAAGAAAAAGACAGGAAAGAGAGGCTTGGAGAAGAGTATAGAAGAAAGAAAAGCAGAAAGGATAACCAAAAGAGTAAAAAGAAAAACAAAAATAAGATGACATATGAAAACCAAAGAATAAAATGGAGGAAATAAATAGTGCATTTTCAGTAATATCATTGAATGTGAATGGATTAAATTCCCCAATCAAAAGATACAGGCTGACAGAATGGATAAAAAAACATGAGCCATCCATATGCTGCTTACAAGAAACTCATCTCAGACCCAAGGATACAAGCCAGCTGAAAGTAAAAGGTTGGAAAAAGATACTCCACGTGAATAGTAAACAGAAAAGAGCAGGGGTAGCTATACTAATATCAGACAAAACAGACTTCAAATGCAAAAAAGTGATAAGAGATGCAGAAGGCCATTATATATTAATAAAAGGGACGATCCTCCAGGAAGATATAACAGTCATAAATATCTATGCACCTAACCAGGGTGCCCCAAAATATATGAGACAAACTCTGGCAAAACTGAAGGGAGAAATAGACATTTCTACAATAATCGTTGGGGACATCAACACCCCTCTCTCATCATTAGATAGAACAACTGGACAGAAGATCAACAAGGAAACAGAGAACTTGAACAATATGATAAACAAGTTAAACCTAACAGACATATACAGAACACTGCATCCAAACTCAGAGGACTATACATTCTTCTCAAGTGCCCATGGATCGTTCTCCAGGATAGACCACATGTTAGATCACAATACAGCTCTCAATAAATATAAAAAGATTGAAATTATACAAAGCACCTTCTCAGATCATAATGGAATGAAACTAGAAATCAATAACAGACAGGATTGGGAAGCGGCTGTGGCTCAATCAGTAGGGCTCCCGTTTACCATATGGGAGGCCCCGGGTTCGGTTCCCAGGGCCTCCTGGTGAAGGCAAGCCCGCCCGCACGGCGTGGTTGGCTGACCAGCCGAGCGCAAGCAGCAAGGGGGGGATAAATGAATAAATAAATAAAATCTTTAAAAAAAAAAAAAAATAACAGACAGGAAAAAAGGAAATTTGCAAATGTGTGGAGACTGAACAATACACTCCTAAATATTCAGTGGGTCAAAGAAGAAATTGGTAGTGAAATCAGTAAATATATTGAGACAAATGAAAATGAGAACACAACATATCAAAACTTATGGGATACAGCAAAGGCAGTCTTGAGAGGGAAATTTATAGCCCTAAATGCCTATATTAAGAAACAGGAAAGAGCTAAACTCAAAGATTTAATTGAACAACTTGAAAAACTAGAAAAAGAACAGCAAACCAATCCCAAAGCAAAAAGAAGGAAAGAAATAATAAAGATTAGAGCAGAAATAAATGAAAATGAGAACAAAAAGGTAATAGAGAAAATCAACAAAACCAAAAGCTGATTCTTTGAGAAGATCAATAAAATTGACAAACCCCTCGCTAGACTAACAAAGAAAAAAAGAGAGAAGATGCAAATAAATACAATCAGAAATGAAAGGGGGGAATTTACAAATGACTTCACAGAAATAAAAAGAATCATAAGAGGATATTATGAGAAACTCTATGCCAACAAACTAGACAACCTGGATGAAATGGACAAATTTCTAGAAACTCATAACCAACCTACACCGATACAACAAGAAATACAAGAACTTAACAAACCAATCACAATTAAGGAGATTGAATCCGTCATCAAAAATCTCCCAGCAAAGAAAAGTCCAGGACCAGATGGCTTCACAGGTGAGTTCTACCAAGCATTTCTAAAAGAATTAACACCAATCCTGTTTAAACTCTTCCGAAAAATGGAAGTGGAGGGAAAATTACCCAACACATTTTATGAAGCCAACATCACCCTAATACCAAAGCCAGATAAAGATTCCACAAGAAAAGAAAATTACAGACCAATCTCTCTCATGAACATAGATGCAAAAATTCTCAACAAAATACTTGCAAATCGAATCCAACAGCATATCAAAAGACTTATTCATCATGACCAAGTGGGATTTATTCCTGGTATGCAAGGCCGGTTCAACATAAGAAAATCAATCAATGTAATACACCACATTAACAAATTGAAGGAAAAAAACCACATGATCATTTCAATAGATGCAGAAAAGGCATTCAACAAAATCCAACATCCTTTTTTGATAAAAATATTTCAAAAGATAAGAATAAAAGGAAAATTCCTCAATATGATAAAAGGCATATATGAAAAACCCACAGTCAACATCGTACTCAATGGGCAAATGTTGAAAGCTTTCCCTCTAAGATCAGGAACAAGACAAGGATGCCCACTGTCACCATTGTTATTCAACATTGTACTAGAAGTTCTAGCTAGGGCAGTTAGACAAGACAAAAAAATTAAAGGCGTCCAAATAGGAAAAGAGGAAGTAAAACTCTCACTGTTTGCGGATGACATGATCCTGTATTTAGAAAATCCTGAAGTATCCACAACAAAGCTACTTGAACTAATAAATGAGTTCAGCAAAGTGGCAGGATATAAGATCAATACGCAAAAATCAGTAATGTTTTTGTACACTAGTACTGAACAATCTGAGGAGGAAATCAGGAGGAAAATTCCATTTTCAATAGCAACAAAAAGACTCAAATACCTAGGAGTTAATTTAACCAAAGAAGTACAGGACCTATATGCAGAAAACTACAAAACAATGCTAAAAGAAATTTAAAAAGACCTAAACAAATGGAAAGACATTCTGTGTTCATGGATTGGAAGAATAAATATCGTGAAGATGTCGATCTTGCCCAAACTGATTTATAGATTCAATGCAATACCAATCAAAATCCCACCAGCTTACTTTACAGAATTAGAGAAGGCAATTACCAAATTCATCTGGAAGGGTAAGTGCACCCAAATAGGCAAAAGTATTCTAAAAAAGAAGAGCAATGTGGGAGGAATTTCGCTGCCTGACCTTGAAACATATTACAAAGCTACAGTGGTCAAAACAGCATGGTACTGGCATAAAGATAGACATATCGATCAGTGGAATAGAATTGAGAATCCAGAAATAAACCCTCACCTATACAGTCAACTGGTTTTTGACAAACCTACCAAGCCCACGCTGATGGGAAAAAACAGTCTCTTCAACAAATGGTGTTGGGAAAACTGGATATCTATAACCAAAAGAATGAAAGAGGACCCCTATCTCACCCCCTATACAAGAATCAACTCAAAATGGATCAAAGATCTAAATATAAAAGCCAGGACCATAAAACTACTAGAAGAAAATGTAGGGAAACATCTTCAAGACCTTGTAGTAGGTGGTGGTTTCTTGGACCTCACACCCAAAGCACGTGCAACAAAAGAAAAAGTAGATAAATGGGACCTCCTCAAAATTAAACACTTTTGCACCTCACAGGAATTTGTCAGAAGAGTGAAAAGGCAGCCAACTCAATGGGAAAAAATATTTGGAAATCACATATCTGATAAGGGTTTAATATCCAGGATATATAAAGAGATGTTACAACTCAACAATAAAAAGACAAATGACCCAATTAAAAAATGGGCCAAAGACTTGAATAGACATTTCTCCGAAGAAGAAATACAAATGGCCAAAAAACACATGAAGAAATGCTCAACATCACTCATGATTAGGGAAAGAAATGCAAATCAAAACTACAATGAGATATCATTTCACATCTATCAGAATGGCCACTATTAAAAAGACAGAGAACTACAAGTATTGGAGAGGATGTGGAGAGATAGGAACACTTCTTCACTGTTGGTGGGAATACAGGATGGTACAACCACTATGGAGGACTATTTGGCAGTTCCTAAAGAAGTTTAATATAGACTTGCCATGTGACCCTGCAATACCACTACTGGGTATATACCCAGAAGAACTGAGAGCAGTGACACGAACAGACATCTGCACACCGATGTTCATAGCCACATTCTTCACCATTGCCAAAACTTGGAAACAACCCAGGTGTCCATCAACAGATGAGTGATAAACAAACTGTGGTCTATTCACATGATGGAATATTATGCAACTGTAAGAAGAAATGAAGTCATAAAACATATGGCAACATGGATGAACCTGGAGGACATTATGTTGAGTGAAGCAAGCCAGACACAAAAGGACAAATACTGTATGAATGCATTACTATGAACCAAATATATTGTGTAATATATTGTTTGATTCCCAAAAAAAAAAAAAAAAAAACCAAAAAAAAAACAAAACAACAACAAAAAAATTAACATGTATCCATTACATTTAATTGGGAAATGTATATATTTATTCATCTGTGTTTACTTTTAGTTTTTAATTGCTTATGTTTTCAATTATTAAATGTACAAAATAAAGGTAAAAAAAAAAAAAAAAAAAAGAATGAAGCTGAAATGAAGGTTGGTGTATAGGTTTTTATGTGAATGGGAGTTTTCATTTCCCTGGGCAAATGCCCAGGTGTGCGATTGCTGGATCATATGGCAAGTGCATATTTAGTTTTATAAGAAACAACTGTCAAACTGTTTTCCAGAGTGACTGGACCATTTTACATTCCCACCAGTGGTGAATGAGAGATCTAGTTTCTCCACAGTTTTGCCAGCATTTGGTGTTATCACTTTTTTTTTTTTTTTTTTTTAGCAGCCCTAATATGTGTGCAGTGGTATCACACTGTAGTTTAAATTTGCATTTTCCTAATGGCTAATGATATTGAACATCTTTCTATGTGCTTTCCATTCATATCTCCTCTTTAATGAATTATCTCGTGCCCACTTTCTAATTCGACTAGACACAGGGCCTTTGTGTTTTTACTGTTGAGTTTTCAGAATTCTTTATATATCCCAGATATGTCCTTTGCTGCAAATATTTTTTTTCCCAATCTGTAGCTTCTCTTTTCATCTTCTTAAAACGGTCTTTCACTGAGCAAAAACAGTTTTTTTTTTTTCCTTTGGATAAGGTCCACTTTCTTATTTTTTCCTTTCATAAATTGTGCTTTTGGTGTCATCTCTAAGAACTACTCACCTGGGAGGCGGCTGTGGCTCAATCAGTGGGGCTCCCGTTTGCCATGTGGGAGGCCCCGGGTTCGGTTCCCGGGGCCTCCTGGTGGGGGCAGGCCCACCCGCGCGGCGTGGTTGGCTGACCCGGCGAGCGCGGGCAGCAGGGGGGGGATGGATGAATAAATAAATAAAATCTTAAAAAAAAAAAAAAAAAAAGAACTACTCACCTAGCCCTAGATCCCAAAGATTTTCTGAGATTTTTTTTCTAAATGTTCTATGTTTTACACTTAATTCCATTATCCAATTTGAGTTAATTTTTATGTAAGAAATGAGGATTGGTATGAGGTGTTGTTTTTTTTTTTTTTTCTGTTTTGTTTTTTGTTTTTTGCCTATGGCTGTCCAATTGCTCCAGCATCATTTCTTGAGAAGCTTATACTTCTTCCATTGAATTATTTTTGCACCTTGTCAAAAATCACTTAAGTGTATTTGTGTGGGGCTGTTTCTCAGTTCTCAATTCTATGATCTATGTGATCTATGTGTCTATCCCCCTGCCAATCTCACAGTGTTGATTATTATAGCTATATATTAAGTCTTAATATCAAGTAGGTGGATTCTGACCACTTTATTCTTCTTTGCCAAGATTGTGCTAATCTTTTTCCTTTGCCTTCCATGTTAACTTTAGAATAAACTTTTTTTATGTCTATAGTAGCTTCTTGCAGCTTATAGTAAAATGAGAGAGGAAAGAAATAAGCTGAGAACTGAATTCCTGGACACAAAGATACCAGAAATTGATAGTTTGGAAAATTCTGAGCTTCCAGAATGGGAAGAGTCTGGCCATCACTCCAGCCTTCTCGGAGGGTGGAGCCTAGAGTTTGAATTTGCCCATCACTCAGATGTTTGACAAGGGTGGACCCTAGAGCATAGCCACTGGGCAAGCACTTGGAAAAGGTGGGCTACTGCTCCATCAAGTCCGGAGGACAAACCATTGTTCCATGGATAACTCTCAGATTTTGTAATCCAATGGGCTTTGCACTGCAGTTTTTCAGAACCCTTAACCCCTGTTTTCCTTCCAATTTCTCCTTATAGCAATGGGGATGTTTATCCTGTGACTGCTCCTCCTTTGTATGTTAGAAGCAGATAACTCATTCTAAATTTCACAGGTCCTCAGCCAGAGAGGAACTGTGCCCCAGGACAAACCACACTTATAACTGATTTTGATGAGACTTTGTATATAATATTGTCATTGAAATGACTTAAGGCTCTTTTGAAATATTGTGATGGAATGAATGTACTTGCCTATGGAAGGACCATGTCTTTCTGGGGTCCAGAGGGTGGAGTGTAGTAGTTTCAAGCTTTTATGGATCCCAGAAATCATTGCCTTAGAGCTAGTCCATTCCTGTGGGTGTGAACCTATTGTAGGTAGGACTGTTTGATTAGGTTACCTCAGTTAAGGGCTTTTTTATTAGATTACTTCAGTAAGGTGTGGGTCTTAATCTCTTACTGGAATCCTTTATAAATGGAATGAATATGGAGAGAGATACAGAGAGGACAAGAGGCTGAAATTAACAGAACCCAGGAGAGAAAAAGCCAGAGGAAGCCAGAAGCTAAAGCAATGAAACCTGGAAGAGAAGGGAGAGACCAGCGGGTGCTACCATTGACTTGCCACATGATAGAGGAGTGCAGGATCACTGGCAGCCTGTCTGGAAAGAAATCACTGTCTGATAAAGCCTTGATTTGCACATTTTCATGGCCTCAGAACTGTAAGCTTATAAGTTAATAAATCCCCATTGTAAAAGCCAACCCATTTCTGGTATATTGCATTTTGGCAGCCTAGCAGACTAAAACAGCTATCCAGACAGGCCCTGCCTGCAGGGGTGGGGAACACATGGAGTGAGACTGACTTGTAGCATCAGGACTCTTGTTCCCAGTGGGGCTCGTCTTGTGGGGGTAGACGAGAGCTTCCTCACCACACCACACTGTGGGTTCTTCCATGGGGAGGTAGGTGCCCCAAGCCCTGCTTTCTGGGGTATAAGTCCTTCCCATGGTACACCTGCCCCTACAGTGGCACTTCTCAGCATTCTCTCCCTGGAGACCCTGTAACAGATGCTGTCCACAAGTGCAAGGCAGTCCAGCATATCTGCTGCAGTTAATCTCATTCCCATTTAAGAAGGCATTTTAGAACGTGAGTCAGGTGCTGTTACAGAGATTGCCTCCAGCTGCTCTACTTTCTTTTTAAAGGCAATCATTTATAATTGTAATTAGGAACTTGGGACTCCTGTCGGTGAGACTGGGGGTTGAGATCTGCTCTCCTAGTCCCCAGAGCCAGGCCTGAGACCACCAGGCACCCTTACCCTGGCTAGTTGGTGCCTGGAGTGACCATGTGGAGAGAGCAGGGGACCAGAGCCTGCACTGCGGGATCTACTCCAGGGTCAGGCTCTGAGATCTCCAGGTCCCTTATAGGACCTGTTCATTTACTCTTCATGGCCACTGCTAGGGTTGAATTGTGTTCCCCTCCCAACCCCAAAATGTTCAAGTCCTAAGCTATGGTATCAAAAACATGACCTTATTTGAAAACAGGGTCTTTGAAGATGTAACTAGTTAAATGAGATCATACTGGGGTAGGTTGGCCCTAACAGAATATGACTGGTGTCCTTGTAAAAAGAGGAAATTTGGACACAGATGGACACCAGGGATAAGGCTGTGTGATAATGGAGACAGAGACTGAAGTGCTGCAGCTGCAAGCCAAGGGAATGCCAAGGATTTCCAGCCACCACCCCAAGCTAGGAAGAGGCAAGAAAAGATTCTCCCCTGCAGGTTTCAGAGGGAGCATGGCTCCACCAATGCCTTGTCTAGTCTCCAGAAGAGGGAGACAATAAATTTCTGTTGTCTTAAGCCACCCATCTGTGGCACTTTGTTAAAGTTAAGGTAGGAGATGCCCGGGTTCTAGTCTATTTGACACATGAAGGCGTTGAGAGACAGCCTGCACCCCACAGAGGCCAAATGGGGGAGCACAATGTCCAAATCAATTCCCAGTGCTCCTAACGACAAGGCAGAGAGGACTCAGTGTTCCCACCTGTCCTAGAGCCAGCCTTTTCCCAGAGGAAGAGCTACCCCTTCAGGCACAAGCCCCTGAGCACGAATATAAGGGCTTAGCCCTCAGTTCTTACATCTGGAGGACAGCAGGCTGTCAGTCTTCTCTCACTTTCTGTTACTCTTTTCAAGTTTTCCATAATCTCAGAGACAGCATAAGGGGATGCTTTCATCCTCTGGAGTTTAAGTAACTTAACAAATTAACACAAAATTTGTATCTTTACCTCTGAGTTGAGTTTCACTTCTACTGACAGGGTGCCACTGAAATTGCCTCTCCTGGTCAGCAGTGACTTCAAACCCTCAATCCATGCTTTCTTCTAGAACTTTTTTTTTTTTAGTCATGCATTTTGAGTTTGTTTTTATCAGCTATCAGGTAAGGATCCAAATTAATTTTTCTGCAAGTGGATTTTCAATTGTCCCAGCATCATTTGGTGAAAGAGAATGTCCTTTCCCCACTGAATGACTGTGCACTTTGTTGAAAATCAGTTGGCCATAGACGTGTGGGTTTATTTCTGGACTCTACAGTCTGTTCAGTTGACCTGTATTCTGCCAGGACGACACAGTCTTGATGGCTTTAACTTTGTGGTAAGTTTCAAAATCAGAAAGTGTGAATCCTCCAACTTTTCTTCTTTTTCAAATTTGTTTTGGATATTCTGGGTCCTTTGGATTTCTATTATAAATTTAGTATCAGTTTTTTTTCAATTTCTGTAAAAACACCTGCTGGGATTTTGATTGGGATGGTCTTGAACCTATAGATCAATTTGGGGAGCATTGTCATCTTAATATTGAATCTACTAATCCATAAGCCTGGAATATTTCTCCACTTGGTTAGGTCTTCAATTTCTCTGAGTGTTTTTTTTTTTTTTTTAAAGATTTTTTTTTTATTTATTTATTCATTTATCCCCCCCTTGCTGCTTGTGCTCGCTGGGTCAGCTAACCACGCCGTGCGGGCGGGCTTGCCTTCACCAGGAGGCCCTGGGAACCGAACCCGGGGCCTCCCATATGGTAAACGGGAGCCCTACTGATTGAGCCACAGCCGCTTCCCATCTCTGAGTGTTTTGTAGTTAGTATACAAGTCTTGCATTTCTTTAAGTTTATTCTAAATATTTTTCTTTTGGATGATATTATGGTTGGAATTTTTAAAATTTCATTTTCAGATTGTTCATTGCTAATATATAGAAATACAGCTGACTTTTGTATATTGGTCTTGAATCCTGTGACATTCCTGGAATCTAATTAGTTCTGATAATTATTTTGAAGATTCCATAGAATTTTCTTTACAAAAGATCATGTCATCTGTGAATACTTTTTGTTTTCCAACCTGGACTTCTTTTATTTCTTTTTCTTACCTGATTGCACTGGCTAGAACCTCCATTACAATGACCACTAGAAGTGATGAGAAAGCAGAAATCCTTGCCTTCTTTCTGATCTTAGGGTGAAAGCATTCAATTTTCACCATGCAAATTAATACGGAGAAAACCACATACTGACCAAGTGCCAGGACCTAGAAAGAAGGAGAGGTTGGGTGGATGCCCAGGGAGATGAGTTGGTGGGAGGATGGGCTCACGGCAGTTGGGAAGTTTGAATTTGCCCTTCCCTTCCTTTACTTAGAAGGTGGAATTGGGGCTGCAGATGCCAGTGCAGGCTTTGCTGAGCTTCCTTTGACTGGATAGATAGATCCACTCCCCACCCCCAAATCCCCCGCATACCCCGTTTTGCCGGAGTAGACAGCCTTACAGCCTCAGAAGGGTTCTGAGCCCAGCATGGTCACGTCTCATTCCGCATCCCCCCTGCCGCCCCAGGATGCTCCCCACTGCTCAAGGGAAGGGAGCCAGGATGGGCACAGAGACCTCTGGTCCCATTGTGCCTGGCTTAACGGCTGCCAGCCGGGACCCCGTGGGCCTTCCTCCTGTGTGAAGAACCTGATCCATGCTCATACCTTCCTCCGTGAATCCATTCATTTAGTTGGTATACTTGGTGTAGCCATTGGCCAATTTAATGTAATTATAAATTCCAAAAATATAATTGGATAATGCTTGTAAACTGATCTGTTACTCTGGGCATGATTAAGTTATGATTAGGGCATTGACTGGGCCATGTCAGTAGGGCATGGAGCCCCACCCCTTGGTGGGTGGGGGAATCGAATATAAAAGGCAAGGCAAAGGACAGAGGAGGCAGCAGTTTTTGAGAAGCAGTTTTGATGTTGGAGAGAAGGCCCCAGGAGAAGAGAAGCGAGCCATTCACCGGATTGTCTACAGCTGACTTTGTGGAGGAAACAGGAGCTAAGCCTGGAGAGAAATGCAGCTCTGGGAAGAGAGGAACCCAAGAAGCCTGAACCCTGGCAAATGTCAGCAGCTGTCTTGCTCCAACATGTGTCAATGGACTTTGGTGAGAGAAGAAACTTACGCCTTCTGGCCTGGTAACTGTGGACTTCTACCCCAAATAAATACCCTTTATAAAGACCAACCCATTTTTGGTATTTCACATTAGCACCTCTTTGGCTTATTAATACACTTGTCAAGCTACCCTCTAGGTGTAAGGCTTGGTGTGAGGCATGCCAAGGGGCAAGGTAGATAAGATAGTGTATTCACTGGCTGTCTGCAGTATATGGGGATGAGTTTGAGGCACTTAAACTTTGTCCTTGGTTGTGAGCTCTGCCATGAGCCATGGTCCCTCAGGAAAGGGAGACAGCACATCTTAATGTGTGCATGGGGTGGGGGTGTTGTTTAAGGGTGAGTGAGGTCAGGGGGTCACAGTGCAGGTTCTTCTTCAGTACACCTGGGAGAGGGCCCGAGAATCTGTATTTCTGACCAGCTTCCAGGTGAGGCAGATGCTGCAGGTCCGAGGGCCACACACTGAGTAAGGGGTCTCTAGAGAACATCTGACAGGATTTGGCTGGAGAAGGAAGGAAAGGACTGGAAAAGTAGGTGTGGACCAGATTCCAGGCTGAGAAGTTTGAACTTTCTTTGGTAGGTAACACACAACTGAAGGCATCTGGGTCATGAAGTGAGCCAAGCTGGACTTTAGGAAGATTTACCTGGATACCACCTGAAGGAGAGATTGGATCAGGGGCAGCTACAGGCAGAGTGATCTATCTGTCCATCCATCCATCTATCCATCTGCCATCCACTAACATTTACTAGGTATGTATTACGGTCCAGACCCTGGGGAAGGATGAAGAAGACCCAGTTCAACTCCCCAAGGAGCCCAGAGCCAAGTAAAAGGGACAGACCCAAGTTGTGTGTGCAAGGTTGTACAGGAGGGCACCTAATGCAGCTTGGGGCTGGCAGGAAATTTTCTGAAGGTGGGGACCCTTGGGAAATGTACAAAGAACAAGTGGAAGTTTCCTGGATAAAGAAGAGTCCAGCTAAAGGGACCCATGGGATCAAACAGAGCAGGCCAGGAGAGGCTGGGGAGGTTGAGAGGTGGAGCTCCTGGTCACCAGAAGATTGGAGACTGGCTTGGGCAGACAGGCAGGTCCTGCCCCGTCCCCACCTCTTGGAGAATTGTCCTCAAGTGGGGAGGGGAGGGTATGTCAAGCCAACACGACAACATCTGCTACAGAGGTGACAAAGTAATCCATGTCTTTGGAGAAGGCACTTACCCAGAGCTAGGCTTCACCCACAACATGGCAGCCCCAATGGACTGGGGCACTGGAGGACCCATTAACTAGGCTGGCAGAGGGTCCATGGCTCACCCAGAGTCACCTAGCTAGGAGGTGCTGTCACCAAGGTCCAGATTCTGAAACATTCGGTGGGGAGAGTGGAGGGGTGAGGAGACCCTGGAGGGGGGGGTGAGGGGAGAGGGTCACGTGACCAGCTGGGACATGTGGGGTTGGGGTATCTGTGGGGCCTGTGAGGGACCTGGTAGGGATGCTGGGGCAGAGGTCACTGGGGGCTGAGGTCACCTAGAGCAAAGGTCACATGAGCAGAGGACACCCAGGGTGTAGATTACTGTGGCAAAGGTCACTCTGGTAGAGTCACCCAGGGTGGAGGTCACCTGGAAGCTGTGCCGGCAGACAGGCCGGTGGGTGTCCCTTGGAAAGGAGAGGAGAAGGCTCTGTGGGTGCCCCTGTGCAAACCCTGGCATTGGTCACAGGGGGTGAGGGACTGAAGGGACCCAGGGAAGGGGCCAGGCTATGAGGCAGAAGGGGTGCTGGCGCTGCTGAGACTGTGAGGGAGGCCTCAGGAGGGATTCCGTTCAGCCAGATGCCGAGGTGAGTGTTTCAGCTCTAAAGCGCCATGTCTGGAAGGGGTCCCGGGGCAGAGCTGATGGAAGTGCTCTGTATAAGGAAGGAGGACGGGGCATGGGGACTGGGAGGTCAGGGGAGGCGGCAGGGACAGAAAAGCCCAGCTAGAAAGGAGGAGGCGGTTTGCTGGACTCTGCCGCCCAATGAGCCACCCTCCACACACAGGCGCACGTGCACGCCTCTACAAACTCCCCCACCTCCACCCTCCCCCGCCCCGCCCCCCACCTCCAGCCCAGCGTCCTGCACAGCCTCCCTAGCTCCAGTGGCTGCGGGCTCCCTCCACTGCAGCCCCCGGATGTGATGATGGGGAAACGGCAGGCCTGAAACCCGTGAATCCAGGTGTCCTGCCAGCAGGAAGCAGCCTCCCCGCGGGCCTCTGGCCCTGGCTTGGCCAGTGAGGGCTCTTTGCCTGGTCAGGCGATGCAGATGAGTTGCCCTTTCTGTTTGCATTTGCAGGCGAGGGGGGGGTGGCAAAGTTTGGATGGGCAAGGTCAGACCCAGAGCAGCAGGAGGAGAGCCGGGGAGCTGAGCACCCAGCTGGGTCCAGCGTGGGGTGACTCCCTGAGACCGGAGCTGGCAGACGTGGGGCGGGGGGCAGCACCCGCAGGTTCACCGCCTCTTCTCTCTGCTTCTGGGCTCTCTGGGGCTTCTTTTTCTGTGTCAACCCCTGATTCTCTAATATGCCCTCTTTCTCGCTCTCCCTCCCTCTCTCTCCTTTTTGGCCTCCCCCTCCGTCTTCCTCTTTTCTTCCCCCTCTCCCTCTCGTTCCTTCCCCCTCTCTCTCTTTCCCTCTCCTCTTTCTCTCGCCCCCACCTGCTCTCTTTCCCTCCCCCCACTCCTCTCTTTTCTCCCTTTCCCCACCCCTGCACCCTCTCTTTCTCTCTCTGGTCTGTTTTTCTCTCTCTCTTTCTGGCTTTCCAGCTCGCTCCCTCTTACTCTCCTCTTGACACACCCTGACTGCAAAGTTCCGTCCAGACCCAGGTCCAAAGACAGAGGCTCTCCCGCCCCCCCCCCCCCCCCCCAAACACCCCCCCCCCCCCCCCCCCGTCGTGGGGACAGCGAGCAGGGGTGGGTGGGGCCACGGGACGCCCCTGGGCCTCGTGACCCGGGTTTGGGCTCTGTCCTGTTTTTGAACACTGGGCCCCACTGTTCCCGAAGGCAGCCCTGGGTGGAGCCTGTGGATCCGGAAACCGCGGTGGGGGGAGCAGAGGCCCTTGGTCCCCCAGCCTGGTTCACTGACAGTGTGCAGGGGATGGGCGGCCCTCCTGGAAGCAGCCCTTCCTCCTGCAGCGGTGGCGGCATCCACCTGCATTCTCCGTGTCTGCCTGTCCCTGGGGGGTCTGTATTGCCTCCAGGGCTGTGGCCCGGGCTCTCGGGCTCATCCTATGAACTTAGCTCACTGGGGCTGCAAGGGGGGGTGTCCTGTGAATTACCCTTGTGCCCCTTTACCAGCATCCCCGGAGGGGTGGGCAGGATGTTTGGAGGATGCCAGCCATCTGCCTGCAGTCGTTTCCATGCAGCTTTGTCTCAGCCTTGGAATCAGATGACCGCCTGTACCCTGTCCACTTGTTGGTTGAGTGACTTAACCCTTCAGGTCGCAGCTTCTTCTCCTCCAGAGGGGATAATCATGGGACCTACTTCACAGGCTTGTCAGGAGGCCTAATCAAGCCTGGCCTGAGACCCACCTGGCCCTTTCCCCAAGGTGCCCAAGCACAGGACCCAGAGGCAGCAGGCTAGCAGCAAAGCAGGGGCAGGAGGGAGACACTGGGCATCTCAAGGCCCTTCCCTTCTGGGCTCTGGAGACAAGGCCAGGAGCCTGGTGCCATTTCTAGCCTGTAATTCGCCTTTTGGGTGGGCCTGGCCCCCCCAATTCTGGGCCTCCTCCTCCTCCCCAAGATGGAGCCATGACAGCCAGGCAGCCCCATGAGCTGAGGCTTCAGGAGGAGGGAGAGGTGCCCAGGCTGAACTCATGGGGCCTGGACTCCCAGTGGGGTCCCAGAGGGGCCTTTTGCCCCTCCTCAGCTCACAGCGCCTCCCTGGAGTGCCACCACTTGGCCAAGCATGCAGCTCTGTCCTAGCAAAGGGCCTTAGCATGGAATGTTCTGGGACCTGCAGGTGTGTGACAATGCTACAGATGCTTGCTCAGTGATGTCAGAGAGTCAGTGTGGCCCAGGCCAGAGCCAAAGAGGCAGAGGCCAACTCTGTTAGCCCCAGCCCCCTCTTCCTCCTCATTTCCACAGCAGCCCTTACTCATCCTTGTCCTCTTTCTTTCTCCTCTCTGCCCTCCATTAAAACTTTTCCTCAGGAAAAGGGAGCACATTTAGACTAGAGTGAGAGTGACTGACAGCAAGTCAATGCTCAGTTTTCCTAGCTATCTTTTGAACAAGCTTGACATCACCTAGTCTTGGGCTTCTGAAAGTGGGATCGTGAATCCCTGAGGTGCCAGAGGGTGAACAAAGCCAAAGGCAACAAACTGCACCGTCCTGGAACACCAATTTTTTTTAGATGGTGAGAAGAAAATTAGTTCTCTATTAAAGCGAACATAGGTATGTCATGGAGTACAGAAATGTTGTCCAAACCTAAAGACAAAGCATTCTGTCTGTATACAACATTTAAAGCTGCTTCCTCAAGTTTCCTCCAGTCACTGAGTGTCTGCTGTGACCTGACAGCACTCCACTCCCGTATCGAGTGTAACATTGACCCTGACAGATGGCAACCAGTAGTGCCTGCTGGGATACAAGACACATGTGCTTTTCTGGACATGTACAAAACATATTTGAAGTCAAGGCTGGAACTTCTAAACACCTGCAACATGTCATCTATCGTGAAGCCAACCTAGAGCCTGAGAGCATTCAGTAAGAACATGGCGCATTTACTGAACGGCTTAATAGTTTTAAGAAGCGCAAACAGGACTAAGCCAGGCTTAAAACTGTGAGCAAGGGAGTACTGATAAAGTGTGAAGGGAGCGCGCAATCTGTAAGGACAAAAGAAAACTGAGGACAACAAAGATGGATAGAGAACATTAAAGAAAAAGAAACACTTTTGAAGCTCAGAAGCAAGACACACGGTCAGACAGAAGTCCTGGGCATGAGTTACCAGTTCGCTGTGATGGGCCTTATCAGGAAGCACGTGGCAGCCATGAACTGGGCAGGGACCCTGCATCCTGTCCCGAGCCACGCACTCCTGGCCCATCTGCTGCAGACACGCCTTTCATCTTTCAAAGGAGACAGTCCCCTCGTGTCCAGCCATCTCCAAGTCAGAGCCACTGTGATAGGGTTTCGACAGAATCCACTTCTAGTTTCAAGAATTTATATTTGGACTCAGGCGACTAAATATTGCTCTCAAGATTTCAAATATTATAATTATTAAGTGTATGTTGGAAGAATGGATTGTTCATTGCATTTATGGTGGGAAGCACAAGTGAATAAATAGGACACATTGATTTGTTAACACTCCCTGTCTATCTCATTTATCATGGGGGCCTATTCCTGGCACTGGGACAGGCACCGCATCAGTGCTATGTGGGGGGCTGTACCGTCCTATTTGGGAAATGTTCTTCTTTCCTTTTAATCCCCAGGAGTTCCAGCACGTTCCACCCAGTAGCCCCTCAGACCCCCATGGTCCAGGGCTCCAGGCACTGGAGTTGGTGAAGCGCCTTGTGGTGTCACAGGGCTGCCAGGGCCACTGGATGAGCAGGGCAGGGACCCTGCCGGTCCTCGGGGCTGGCTGGCTAGAGCACGCGCACACACTGTCTATCCCTGTGGGTCACGGCTCTTGGCCAGACTCAGCATAAAGGGCAGGGAGCCAGGCCCTTTGCAGCAGTCACCTCTGAAACGGGGCAGGCTGGGCTGTCACTGGCCTCCTTCACCATATACAGAGAGGAGCCAGAGTCCAGGAAGGCAGAGGAGAAAAAAGAGGGAAACCGAGCCTAGACCAAGCCCCTTCCACACCTGCCACAGCTGCCCTGCACAGTGTGCAGGGGATGGGCGGCCCTCATTTCTCTGCATGACGACACCGAGGCTCAGAGAATCAAGTCTCTCACGGGCTTTATCCCTGCCCGGCGCTCTACCTGCACGTGCCAGTGATGCTCGCCCACCCCCGGCGGAGGGCACAATTTTCTCCACTGTACAGACAAGAGACATCAGCTAGTTCTCATTACATTTAAAAAAAAAATTTTTTTTTTTAAAGATTTTATTTTTATTTATTCATTTATCCCCCCCTTGCTGCTTGTGCTCGCTGGGTCAGCCAACCACGCCGCGCGGGCGGGCTTGCCTTCACCAGGAGGCCCCGGGAACCGAACCCGGGGCCTCCCATGTGGTAAACGGGAGCCCTACTGATTGAGCCACAGCCGCTTCCCTAAATTTTTAATTAATTAAAAAATTTTGGCACCATATGTGTGTGCATATACACACATAACCATACATGTATATATATAAAACATAAAATTTGAAGGAGCATAGGTGTAAAACAGCAGAGCAGGAAGTTTCAGAAATCACACTCTCCACTAGAAAAATAAAGAGCTGGGAAAAAGAGACTAGAATTAACCAGGTGGCAACCCTGGAGCCAGAATGGCCAGTTAGAACAACTACAGGTGTGCCAGAGGAAGCAAGCTGCTGCCAGGAGGTTTTTTTTGGGGGGTGGTGGTTATTAGAGAAGTTGTAGATTTACAGAAAGGTGGTGCACAAAATAGAATTACTATATAGTTTCCTCATTTTTAACATTTTGCATTAGTGTGGTGCCTCCGCCACAACTGATGAGAGAATGTTATATAATGTATGATTAGCTATAGTCCACAGTTTACATTAAGGCTCACTGTGTTGTACAGACCTGTGGTTTTTTATTTTATTTTTGATCTAGCAACATATATATTCCCTAAAAATTTTTCTTTAAACCACATTCAAATATATAATTCATTGCTGTTAATTATGTTCACAATGTTGTGCTACCATCACCACCATCCATTACCAAAATTTTCTGTCATCCCAAATAGAAACTGTACATTTTAAGTTTTAACTCCTTATTCCCTACCACCACCCATTCTCTGGCAATATATATGCTAGATTCTGACTCTATGAGTTTGCTTATTCTAATTATTTCTTATCAGTGAGATCATACAATATTTGTCTTTTTGTGTCTAGCTTATTTCTCTCAGCATAATGTCCTCAAGGTTCATCTATGTTGTCACATGTATAAAGACTTCATTCCCTTTTACAGCTGAATAATATTCTGTGTGTATATAAGACACATTTTGGTTATCCATCCGTCGGTCAATGAACGCTTGGGTTCCTTCCATATTTGGTAATTGTGAGTAATGCCACTATGAACATGGTTGTTCAAATTTCAGTTCTTTTGGTTACATATCTAGAAGTGGGATTGCTGGGTCATATGGTAGCTCTATACTTAAGTTTCTGAGGAGCTGCCAAACTGCCTTCCATGGCAGCTGCACCATTTTACATTCCCACCAGCAATGAATGAGTGTTCTTATTTCTCCACATCCTCTCCAATACTTGTAATTTTCTGTTTTTTTTTTCTTTTTTAAAGATTTATTTATTTATTTTATCCATTTTAAAACCCCCCCTTCCCCATTTGCTGTTTTGTGTCCATTCGCTGGGCAATTCTCTGTATCTGTTTCCTGCCATCTCTTCTCATCCTCCTCCTCCATTCTTCAGCAGGATTTGATCCTGCAGACCTCCGATGTAGGAGAGAGGTGTTCTGCCACCTGCGCCACCTCGGTTCCTGGCTTTCAGAGCATCTTGTCTTGTTTCTCCCCTGTGTCTCTCTCCTGTTATGTCATCATCTTGCTGCATGGCTCCTGGGGCCTGGCGGCTTACCGGCACACAGAGCCTGGCAGCCCATGCGCCTTCTATATATATATATTTTTTATTTTACCGGGAGGTCCCGGGGATGGAACCCAGGTCCCTCCATATGGCAGATGGACACCCAACCATTTGAGCCACATCCTCCCCCTTCTGCTTTTTAAATAGCACCATTCTAGTGGGTGTGAAATGGTAGTTCATTGTGGTTTTGATTTACATTTCCCTAATAGCTAGTGATGTTAACCTTTTCCCCTATCTTTATAAATTGATTTATATTTACATTTTATATAAATGGAATCATACAACATGTTACACAATATATTTAATTCAGAATAGCGCAATCATACAGGATTTGTCCTTTTGTGTCTGGCTTGCTTCACTCAACATAATGTCCTCCAGGTTCATCCATTAAACATCTTTCATGTGCTTTTTGGCCATTTGTACATCTTCTTTGGAGAAATGTATATTCAAGTCTTTTTCCCATTTTTAAATTGGATTCTTTGTCTTTTTGTTGTTGAGTTGAAGGATTTCTTTATATATTCTGGATATTAAACCCTTATCAGATATATGGTTTCTAGATATTTTCTCCCATTGTGTATAGATTGTTGTTTTACTTTCACGATAAAGTACTTTGATGCACTAAAGTTTAAAAATTTTTTTTAAATATTTCTTCCCCCCCCCCATTGTTTTTTCACTCCCTATCTGCTCTCTGTGTTCTTCTGTGTCTGCTTGTCTTCTCTTTAGATAGCAATGGGAGAGAGGCACTCAATCTCTTGTACCACTTCAGCTCCCTGGTCTGCTGAGTCTCTTATTGTCTCTCCTCTGTGTCTCTTTTTGTTGTGTCATCCTGCTGCGCCAGCTCTTTGCGCAGGCCAGCATGCCTGCACAGGCCAGCATTTCGTGTGGGCCAGCTCACCTTTCACCAAGAGGCCCCAGGAATCGAACCCTGGACCTCCTATATGTAGACAGGAGCGCAGTCGCTTGAGCCACATCCATTTCCCCAAAAGTTTTAAATTTTGATGAGGTCCCATTTATCTATTTATTCTGTTGTTGCTCATGCTTTGGGTATAGAGTCTAAGAAATCATTGCCTAACACAAAGTCTTGAAAATGCTTCTTACATTTTCTTCTAGGAGATTTATAGTTCTGGCTCATATGTTTAGGTTGTTGATCCATTTTGAGTCAATTTTTATATATGGTGTGAGGTAGGAGTCTACCTTTTTAAGTAGGAGTCTATTTTTTTGCGAATGGAGATCCAGTTCTCCTGGCACCATATGTAGAAGAGACAGATCTTTCCCAATTTAGTGGTCTTTTCCCCCTTGTCAAAAATAAGTTGGGGGAGCAGGTGTAGCTCAGTGGTTGTGCTCCTACTTCACACATACGAGGTCCCGGGTTCAATTCCCAGTACCTCCTAAAGAAAAGAAAAATTTTAAAATAAGTTGGCCATAAATGTGAGGGTTGATTTCTGAATTCTCAGTTTGATTCCATTCATCTATATGTCTGTCCCTGTGCCAGTACATACTGTTTTTATTACTGTGGCTTTGTAATAAGTTTTTGTTGTTCTTTTTTTTATGTTGTTCTCAGTTGTTTATTTTTTATTTGTAATAAGTTTTATTTGTAATAAGGCAAGTGTGAGTCTTCTGACTTCATTCTTCTTTTTCAAGATGACTTTGCCTATTCGGTGTCCCTTACCATTCCATTCAACTTTGGTGACGGCTTTTCCATTTCTGCAAAAGACACTGTTGGACGTTTGATTGGGATTATGTTGGATCTGTAAATCAGTTTGGGTAGAACTGATATCTTAACAATGTTTAGTCTTTCAATCCATGAACATGGAATATCTTTCCATTTATTTAAATCTTGTTTGATTTCTTTTAGCAATGTTGAGTAGTTTTCTGTGTACAAGTCCTTTACATTTTTGGTTAGATTTATTCCTAGTAATTTGATTCTTTTAGTTGCTATTATAAATGGAATTTTTTTTCTTGATTTATTCTTCCAGTTGTTCACTGGTAGTGTATAGAAACACTACTGATTTTGGAGTATTGATCTTGTACCCCATCACTTTGCTGAATTCATTTATTAGCTCTAGGAACCTTGTTGTGGATTTTTCATGATTTTATGTATATAGGATTATGTCTTCTGCAAATAGGGAAAGTTTTACTTCTTCCTTTCCAATTTGGATGCCTTTTATTTCTTTTTATTGCCTAATTCCTCTGCCTAGAACTTCCAGTACACTATAGAATGACACTGGTGACTGTGGGCATCCTTGTCTTATTTCTGTATTTGAGGGAAAGCTTTCAGTCTTTCACCATAAAGTATGATGTTAACTGTGGGTTTTCAAGTATACCCTTTATCATGTTGAAGAAGTTTCCTTCTATTCTTAGTTTTTGAAGTGTTTTTATCAAGAAGGGGACCTGGATTTTATCAAATACTTTTTCTTGGTCAATTGAGATGATGATGTTTTTTTTTTTTCTCCCTTCATTCTGTTAATGTGGTCTATTAATCGATTTTCTTATGTTGAACCACCCTTGCATACCTGGGATAAATCCCACTTTATCATGGTGTTTACTTCTTTTAATGTACTGTTGGATTGGATTTGCTAGTATTTTGTTGAGGATTTTTGCATCTATATTCATAAGTGACATTGGTCTATAATTTTCTTTTCATGTGGTATCTTTATCTGGCTTTAGAATGAAGGTTATATTGGCTTCACAGAGTGAACGAGGTTGTGTTCTCTCCTCTTCAATCTTTTGGAAGAGTTTGAGCAGGATTGGAGTTAATTCTTCTTGGAAGGTTTGGTGAAATTTCTGTGTGGAGTCATCTGGTCTTGGGCTTTTGTTTTTGGGAGGTTTTTGATTACTGATTCAATCTCTTTACTAATTGGTTTGTTAAGATCTTCTACTTCTTTTTGAGTTAGTGTGGGCAATTTGTGTGTTTCTAGAAATTTGTCCATTTCAACTAGGTTTTCTAATTTGTTGACGTACAGTTGTTCATAGCATCCTCATATAGTCCTTTTTATTTCAGTAAAGTTGGTTGTAATGTCCCCTTTTCATTTCTGATTTTTGTTATTTGTGTCTTTTCTCTTTTTTCTTCATCAATATAGCTAAAGGTTTGTCAATTTTATTGATCTTTACAAAGAACTTTTAGTTTTGTTGATTCTCTCTTCTGTTTCATTTATTTCCTTTTTCTGTGTTGTGTTTAGTTTTTGCCACTTTTTCTAGTTCTTCCAGTTTTTTTTTTTTACTTTTTTTATTTAAAAAAAAAATTTTTTAAAGAAGGTTTAGATTGCATAAATGTTAAAAAATATAGGGGATTCCCATATGTGCCACCCACTCCTCCTCCCACACTTCCCCACATTAACAACATCTTTCATTGGTGTGGTACATTTCTTACAATTGAAGAACACATATTGAAGCATTGCTCTTAACTGTGGACTATTGTTTATATTATAATTTACATTCTGTCCCACACAATTTTGTAGGTTATGACAAAATATACAATGGCCTGTATCCATCATTGCAGTGTCATGCAGGACAATTCCAATGTCCTGAAAATGCCCCATGGTATACCTATTCTTCCCTCTCCCTCCCCTCAGAACCTCTGGTGGCCACTGCCTTTATTTTTAATGTCATTTACTAACAGTGTTGCATTTCCCAAAATATTTATGATTCTGTCAATTTCTCCTTATATTTCTTTTTTTAAAAACTTTTTATTTTGAGATAATTTCAAACTTACAGAACAATTACAAAAATAATACAAAAGCCATACAGAGGACGCAGATGTGGCTCAAATGGTTAGGCGTCCATCTCCCATATGGAGGGACCTGGGTTCAATCCCCGGGACTTCCCGATAAAATAAAGAAAAATATAGAAGGCGCATGGGCAGCCAGGCCTCACAAGCAGGCGAGCCCCCAGACCCCGCACACAGGTGTGCCGTCAGGCCCCACATGTGGGTGTTCCACATGCAACAAGATGATGACATAACAGGAGAGTGACACAAGGGAGAGCCAAGACGAGACACATCAAAAAACCAGGAACTGAGGTGATGCAGGAGGCAAAACGTCTTTCTCCCACATCAGGAGGTTCCCAGGATTGAATCCCAGTGAAGATAGGAGGAGAAGGATGAGAAGAGAGGGCAGGAAACAGACACAGAGAATTGCCCAGCAAATGGACATAAAAAACAGCATAAACGGGGGTGGAGTGGGGTGGGTGTTTAAATAAATAAATCTTAAAACAAAACAAAAAAAAGCCATACAGAGAACTCCAGCATACCACCACCACTCCACCCCACCCCAACACCCAGATCCACCAATTTTAACATTTTGCCACATTTGTTGTATTATTCTAACTAGGTAGCTACATATCTGTGCATTTATCTGTTTTCTTTCTTTCTTTCTTTTTTTTTTTTTAAGATACTTTGATTAAATAAATATTATACAAAAAACATAGGAATTCCCACATGCCCTGCTCCCCACACCTCCCACAACCTCCCACATAAACAACGTCCTTCATTAGTGTGGCACATTCATTGCAATTGATAAATGCATCCTGGGTAGTTTTTCCGGTTTTGACTTTAGGTCTTTGATTTAATGTAAACATTTAGAACTATAAATTTCCCTTTCAGCACCATCTTTACTGTATCCCATAAGTTTTGGTATTTGTATTTTCATTTTCATTCACCTAAAGATACTTCCTGATTTCCCTTGTGATTTCCTCTTTAACTCATTGATTGTAAGAGCACATTGTCCAATTTCCATATGTTTGCAAATTTTCCATTTCTCCCTCTGTTATTGATTTCTAGCTTCATTCAGTGTGGTCAGAGAAGAGATACATTTTACAATTTCAATATTTTAAAATTTATTTAGACTTGGTTTGTGATGTGCGATATGGTCTATCCTGGAGAATGATCCATTGCACTTGAGAAGAATGTGTATTCACTTGTTGTTGGGTAAAGTGTTCTATATATGTCTGTTAGGTTTAGTAGGCTTAGTGTGCCATTCAAGTGATATATTTCCTTATTGATCTAACACCTGGATATTCTATCTATTATTGAAAGTGGTGTTTAAAATCTCCTACTATTAATGTAGAATTGTGTATTTCTTCCTTCAAATCTGTTAATATGTTCTACATATATTTTGGGGCTCTGCTGTTAGGTCCTTTTACAACCCAACTCCTAAAGGGCATGCGTTGGTGAGGCTGTGAGACCAAAGAACGTACTGGGCAGAGAATCAGACATAAGCTTTATTGGGACTTATGAACAGGAGAGAGTCTTTGATGGTAGCAGTCAAAGAATGAATGAAGTTAGCACTCCACAAAGAGATGAGAAAATGAGTGGTGATATATAAGGGGCTTCAGAACAATAACATTCCATAAGGTATGAGAACAGAGTTCCTGCTAGTGTCACGTGAAGCATACACATGGGGTGTGTTGATGTTTACCAAGTTCCTGCTAGTGTCATGTGAAGCATACACATGGGGTGTGGTGAGGTTTACTGCTTTGGGAAGATTGTAGTTTATGATACCATATATACATTATCTCCCCTCTGGGGATGGTTGTTAACCTTTAACTTATGTCTAGGTCACACAGCAGTTACATGCTAAGGACTTAGGGGGGCCTGGGTCCCCACAGGTACATATATATTTATCATTGTTGTATCTTCTTGTTGAACTGACCCCTTTATAAGTATATAATGAGCAAACTTGTTCTCTCATAACAGTTTTTAACTTAGGTTTATTTTATCTGATAACAGCTACCTCAGCTCTCTTTTGGTAACTAATTGCATGGTATAATTTTTCCATCCTTTCAATTTCAACTTACTTTTGTCTTTGAATTTAAGGTGAGTCTCTTGTAAACAGCATGTGCTTTGGCCATGCTTTTTTTATCCATTCTGCTAATCTCTGCCTTTTGTCTGGAGAGTTTAATCCATTTACATCTAATGTCCCTACTGATAATGCAGAACTTTCTTCTCCCATTTTGCAACTTAGTCTTTGTAAATGTGGCAGTTTGGTATTGTTTATGGATTCCAAAAATAGATATTGGATTGTGTTTGTAAACTGTTCTGTTCCTCTGGGTATATTAGATTGTATTAGATTCAGAGGTTTCACTTTTACTTTATTAAATCAAGATTAGGCTTTTATTTGACCACGTCATTAGGGCGACTCAGTTTGAGTCTCCCCCCCCCCTTTGTGGGCTATATAAACTGATCCTCAGTCAAAGATAGGGTAGTAAATACATGGAGAAGGAGAACACAGAGAGTTTAGCTCTGGATGCTGGAGCCCCTGGGAGAGAGAGTTTGCGCCTGGTAGTTTGCAGCTGAGAGACCAGAGCCCTGAACAGCTGAGAAAGCCCAGAAAGAAGCAAGCCCTGGGGAGAGAGATGAGCCTTATGCTAGCCTACAGCTGAGATGGGAAGAAGCTGGGACCACAGAGCCTTGGAAGGAAGAGGAAGGCTGAATCCTTGCAGAGACCAGCAGCAATCTTGCCCCAACATGTGGCAACAGACTTTGGTGAGGGAAGTAACTTACTCTTTATGGCCTGGTAACTGTAAGCTTCTACCCCAAATAAATACCCTTTATAAAAGCCAACAGATTTCTGGTATTTTGCATCAGCACCCCTTTGACTAATACAGTAAATCATAACTTTTTTGTCCTTCAATTCTTCCAATAATGCCTACTTTTATATTTATTTGGGGTTTTGTGTTATATCACATGGAGTCCTTCTCATTTTTATCTGGATATATTTTCCCATATATTTTCCTTGTGGTTATCACGGGGTTAAAATTAACTTCCTAAATATATAACAATCTCATTTTATTTATTTATTTATTTATTTATTTTTTAAAAGATTTTTATTTATTTATTCATTTATCCCCCCCTTGCTGCTTGTGCTCACTGGGTCAGCTAACCACGCCGTGCGGGCGGGCTTGCCTTCACCAGGAGGCCCCGGGAACCGAACCCGGGGCCTCCCATATGGTAAACGGGAGCCCTACTGATTGAGCCACAGCCGCTTCCCAATCTCATTTTATTTAATACCAATTTGACTTCAATAGTATATACATAAAAAAGAAAAAAGTATACACATACACTATTCCTATACCCCTCCATCTCCCCATCTTTTTTGTACTTGTTACAAATTATATCTTTGTATATTTTATGTTCAAAACCATAGATTTATCATTACCTTTTATCATTTATATTTTAGCCCTGTAAGAAGTAAGGAGTGGAGTTACATACCAAAAAATAAAATACAACAGTACTGGCCTTTATAACTACCCAAATGGTTACCTTTATCAGAGGTTTTTATTTCTGTATGCTACTTTGAACCACTGTCTAGTGTCTGAAGAACTCCCTTTATCATTTCCTCTAGGGAAGGTCTAATGGTGACAAATTTCCTCCACTTTCATTTATCTGGGAGTGTCTTAATCTTCCCCTCATTTTGGAAAGACAGTCTCACCAGATATAAAATTCTTTGTTGGCAATTGTTTTCTTTCAGCACTTTATGTTCTATTCATTATTGAAAGTGATGTATTGACTTCTCCCACTATTAATGTAGAGCCATCTCTTTCTCCCCTCAGATCTTTCATATTTGCTTCATATATTTTGGGACTCTGCCATTAGGTGAATATATATTTATAATTGTTATGTCTTCTTGTCAAGTTGACCCTTTTATCAATATATAGTGACCCTTTTTTTCCCTTGTAACAGTTTTGACTTAAAGTCTGTATTATCTGATACAGCTTTCTTTTTCTGAGACAAATGCACAGTGCAGGGACCTCCCTGTCTTTTTGGAGCCTGTGACTTATCCTGGGTTTGTGCTTGCTAGTGGCCTTAAGAATTACCCTGTTTACAGAAATTTCAGTACCCCCCCCCCATAAAATAGAGTTTCTCCTTCTCCTGGGTGCTCTATTGTAGGACTTAAAGGAGGTAATCCTTTGCCCCAGGCTGGCTGGCTTAAATGTTTCTTACACTGCCTTAGCAGTTCCAAGATGCTTTGCCTGGAGGACAAAATATAGGGTGGGGGTTGGGGAGAAGCCAGGCAGGAATTTCCTAAGTCAGTCTTTCCTATCCAGAACAAGGCCAGGGCCTCACAATGGATATGCAGGCAGACTCCATGCTTCACTGGGGAGGAGGTGAGGTAGGGGCCAGCAAGGGTGCAAGGAGCTTCTCCTGTGGCTTTTGAAAGCGTGTTTTATTGATTTGGCACTTGCCAAGTTACTGCAGCCCCTGGAATGGTACAGTCTTTAAGACTCCTCTGCTGTTTCTGCTCAAGGCAGGTTGGAACAATGGCTGCTCTCAGAGATTGCACCCAGCCATCTCAGTTAGCTGATCAAAATCAGTGATCAGCAACTGGACCACACACCCTAGATCTTGGGAAACGAGGTCTTTCTATTCTACCCTGGCACCAGCGGGCTGCTCCAGAATCTGAGGATGTGGACCCCACTACTGCCTACAGCGAGACTGGGAAATGGTAGCTGCTGCACAAAAGGTGAAATTCACTGGTATTTACTGCAATTAACCAGCCTCTTCTTCTTGCTCTTCCCTGGATGCTGCACAGTATATTACTGGACTCTGGAGTTTAAAAGGTATTGATTCAGATAGCTCCTGCCAATCAGTAGTTGTTCTGGAGGAGGGACTGATTCCTGGAACCTTCTGCTCTGCCATCTTCCCACAATCCTCTCAAGAGTTCAGCTTTTGTACGTGAAAGCATAACCCAGTGACCAGCCCCCATTGCTCAGCCCTGCAGCAGCAGCAATGTGGCCTGGACCTGGGAGCAGCCAGTTGGGCCCAGGCTGGCAGAGGGAACTTCCTCCTCTAAAAGGTGGGGTTGTGGGTCTAGGTCAGTCTGGGGGGATCCATGAGGGACCAGTGTGTGACTCTTTTGGCATCAGTGCTTCCAGCCTTCCGCAGCATCCACCTGCATGTAAAGAGTTCATCTTTTGGTTTTTTCATTCTTCTGTGTGTAGGTGTTTCCTGCTCTGGTGGAGCCCTGAAGGTGCAGGATAGACTCTGGCCTTTGTTTCAGCCCTATTGCAGCTGCTGCTTCTGGCCTCATACCTGCATCTACCAGGACTTAAAGACACAATACACTTTTTCAAGTCTGATGAAGTCTGATTGAAGTCTGATCTTACTGAATCTGATTGAAAATCTTGTCTCCAAATCTGATGAAAGATATACACACAAATCGCAGATGCTCAATAAATGCCAAGCAGGATGAACTCAACAGGTCTACACTGAGACACATTATGATGAAATTGTCCAATGCCAAGAACAAAGACAGAATCTTAAAATAGCAAGAGAGAAGCAACATGTCACATATAAGGGATCCTTAATAAGATTAACATGTGAGGGACGGATGTGGCTCAAATGGTTGGGCGTCCGTCTCCCATATGGAGGGACCCGGGTTCGATACCCGGGACCTCCCGGTAAAAAAAAAAAAAAAAAAAAAGATTAACGTGATTTATCACTAGAAACCACGAAGGCCAGAAGACAGTGAGAAGACATATTTAAAGTGCTGAAAGGAAAAAATATTACCCAAGAATAATATACCTGGCAAAGATGTTCTTTATAAATGAGGGAGAGGGAAGCAGCTGTGGCTCAAGCAAATGAGCTCCCATTTACCATATGGAGGACTTGGATTCGATCCCTGGGACCTCCTGGTAAAAAAAAAAAGAAAAAGAAAAAGAAAAAAAGCGCCCCAGACCCACGTGGTGCGGACAGTCACAGGGCATTTCTGGACAAACAAAAACTGAGGGAGTTCATTCTCATTAGACCTGTCTTACAGGAAATGCTAAAGGGAGTCTTCCATGTTGAAAAGTAAAGGACAGTAGACAATATCAATGCTGGATGAAGAAATAAAGATCTCTGGTGTAACTAACAATATGGACAAATATAAATGCAAGTATTATTTTATTTTTCATTTGTAATGCTGTCTTTTACTACTTGTTGAAAAAGCCAATGCACAAGAAACAGGGTAAATCTTTGATACTAAGCACACAATGCATAAAGATGTAATTTGTGATAAAACAAAAAGGAGGGATGAAGGGATATAGGTATCGTGTATGTATAGGTTATTGAAGTCAAGCTGCAATCAACACATACAAAATTGTAATAGATTTTGTATGCTAAATATAATCCCCATGATAACCATAAAAATATCTACAAAATCTTCGAAAAGGAAAGGATGTGATTCAAAGTGGTTCATTATAAAAGATCATCTAAACAAAAAGGAAGGCAATAATAGAGGAAAGAAGGGACAAAAAAGGTATAAGACTTACAACAAAACAATTTGCAAATGGCAGAAGTAAATCTTGCCTTATCAGTAATTTTAAACATAAATGGAATAAATTCTCCAATTAAAAGGCAGAGATTGGCAGAATGGATAAAGAAACACAACCTAACCTAATAGGGAGTTTACAAATAGGCTGAAAGTGAAAAGATGGAAAAAATATTTCATGCAAATAGTAATCAAAGGAGTAGGGATGGCTACATTGTATCAGACAAAATAGACTTTAAGTAAAAAAATGTTATAAGAGACAAAGAAGGGCATTAAATATTTCTAAAAGAGTCAAATCAACAAGAACATTTAACAATTATAAGCATATATGCACCTAATAGCAGAGTGCCAAAATATATGAAGCAGACATTGACAGAATTGAAGGGAGAAATAGACAGTTTTACAATAATAATTGGAGGTTTTAATATACCACTTTCAACACTGATAGAATATTTAAACAGAGGATCAGTAAGGAAATAGAGGACTTGAACAACACTATAAACCAACCAGATATAACCAACATATATATAACACATCACCAAACAATGGCAGGAAAAACATTTTTTCATGTGCACATGGGTAATTCTCTAGGATAGACCATATATTAAGACACAAAAGAAGTCTAAATAAATTTTAAAATATTGAAATCATAAAAAGTAACCTGACTTCAATGCAATGAAGCTAGAAATCAATAACAGAAGAAAAACTAAAAAATTTATTAATATGAGGAAATTAAACAGCACACTCTTAAATAACCAATAGATTAAGGAAGAAAATATTTAATACAAGGGAAATTAGAAAATACTAAGAGACAAATGAAAATAAAGACACAACATACCAAAACTTATGCAGCGAAGTGGATATAGCTCAAGCGATTGGGTTCCCACCTATCATATAGGAGGTCCAGGGTTCGATTCCCGGGACCTCCTGGTGAAAGGCAAGCTGGCCTGCGTGGAGTGCTGGCCTGCGTAGAGAGCTGGCGCAGCAAGATGATGCAACAAAAAAGAGACACAGAGGAGAGACAATAAGAGACGCAGCAGACCAGGGAGCTGAGGTAGCACAGGAGATTGAGCGCCTCTCTCCACTCCAGAAGGTCCCAGGATTGGTTCCCAGTGCCACCTAAAGAGAAGACAAGCAGACACAGAAGAACACACAGAGAGCAGACAGCGAGCTCAAAACAATAGGAAGGGAGGGGCAAGGAATAAATATATCTTTAAAAAAACTTATGGGATGTTGTGAAGGCAGTGTGCAGAGGGAAATTTGTAGATATGAATGCCTATATTAAAAAATAAAAATATCTCAAATTAATAGATTAACTTTATATCTTAAGAAACTAGAAAAACAAGAGCAAAGTAAACCCAAAGTTAGCAAAAAAAAAAAAAGGCAATAATTAAAATTAGAGTGGAGATAAATGAAATAAGAGCTAGGAAAACAATTGAGAGAATAAACAAAACAAAAAGTTGGTTCTTTGAAAAAAATCAATAAAATTGACAAACCTTTAGCTAGACTGACAAAGGGGAAAAGAGAAAAGATGCAAATAACTAAAATCAAGAAGGAAAATGGTGATATTACTACTGACCTTACAGAAATAGAAAGCATTATAAGAGAATATTATAAGCAATTGTATGTCAACAGACTAGAGAATGAGTTATGTATCTCCTCTAGGAAGTCATGGAAAATTCTGTTTATTCTTCTGTGAGTCCTTATGAGTTAATATTATTACCTTTTTCTAAGTCTGTGTAAGTGCTTATGAATAAGTATATAATTGTATAAATATTTATAAATATATTTATATAATTACAATGTCAAAAAACAAACTAGATATTCTAGAGGAAATGAAAAAAATCCTCAAAATTCATCAATTACCCAAATTGACTCAAGAACAAATAGGAAATACAACAAAATTATAACAAGTATAGAGATTGAATAAAAAATCAAAAACCTTCCACCAAAGTAAAGTCCAGGTCCAAATGGCTTCATATGGTGATTTCTGCCAAATATTTAAGTAAGAATTAATATCAGTCCTTCTCAAATTCTTCCAAAGAATTCAAGAGGAGGGAATAATCCTAATTCATCCTGTGAAGCCAGCATTACTCTGATACTAAAGCCTGGTAAAGACATCACAAGAAAAGAAAATTACAGGCCAGTTTCCCTTATGAATATGATGGAAAAATCCTCAACAAAATACTAGCAAACTGAGTCTAATGGCATATTAAGATTATATACCATGACTGTAGCCATTTGGCAATTTGATGTAATTATGAATTCCAAAAATATAATTGGATCATGCTTGTAAACTGATCTGTTAATCTGGGCATGACTAAGTTATGATAAGGGCATTGACTGAGCCACGTCAGTAGGGCATTGAGCCCCACCCCTTGGTGGGTGGGGAATTGAATATAAAAGGCAAGGCAAAGGACAGAGGGAGCAGTTTTTGAGTTGCAATTTTGAAGTTGGAGTTTTGGTGTTGGAGGTTTGATGTTGGAGAGGAGGCCCTAGGAGAAGAGAAGCGACCTGTTCTCCTGATAGTCTACAGCTGACCTTGTGGAGGAAACAGAGGAGCTAAGCCCAGAGAGAAATGCAGCCCCGGGAAGAGAGGAACCCAAGAAGCCTAAACCCTGGCAAACGTCGGCAGCTGTCTTGCTCCAACACATGGCAATGGACTTTGGTGAGGGAAGAAACTTATGCTTTATGGCCTGGTAACTGTGGACTTCTACCCCAAATAAATACCCTTTATAAAGACCAACCAATCTCTGGTATTTCGCATTAGCACCCCTTTGCCTGACTTACACAATGACCAAGTGGTATTCATCCTAGGAATGCAAGAGTGGTTCAACATATGATAATCAATCAATGTAATACTCTACATCAATAGAATGAAAGGGAAAAAAAGTCATGATTATCTCAATAGATGGTAGAAAGGCATTCTACAATATCCAGCACCCTTTCTTAATAAAAACACTCAGAAAAGTAGGAATGAAAGGGAACTTTCTCAACATAATAAAGGCCATTTATGAAAAACCCACAGCTAACATCATACCCATTAATATCAGAGGGTTATAAATCAGGAATGAGACAAGGATGCCCGCTTTCACCACTGTTTAATATTGTACTAGAAGTTCTTGCCAAAGCAATTAAATGAGAAGGAAAAAATAAAAGCTATCCAAAATGGAAAGGAAGACATAAAACTATCTCTACTTGCGTGATCTTATTATGGAAAATCCAAAGGAATCCATAAGAAAATTATTGGAGCTAATAAATGAATTCAGCAAAGTGGCAGAGTCCAAGAACAATAGACTAAAATAAAAAATCTCTTTCCTATACACTAGCAATGAGCAGTAGGAAGAGAAAATTAAGAAAACAATTCCATTTATGATGGCATCCAAAAGAATAAAACATCTAGGAATAAATTGAACTAAGGATACAAAAGACCCATATACTGAAAACTACAAAACATGGCTGAAAGAAATTAGAAACCTAAATAAATGGCAAGATATCACACATTCATGGATTGAAAGAATTAATATTGCTAATGTGTCAATATTACCCAAAACAATATACAAATTCAATGCAATCCCTATTAAAATTCCAGCAGCTTTTTTCCCCGCAGAAATTGGATAACTGACCCTCAAATTTATATGGAACCGCAAGGGGGCTCCAAATAGACAAAACAGTCTTGAAAAAGAAGAAGTCTGGAGGACTCACACTTCCCAATTTCAAAATGTATTACAAAGCTACGGTAACAAAAACAATGTGGTACTCACAAAAAGATACACAAATAGGTCAGTGGAACAGAATTGAAAGTTCAGAAATAGACCTACACCTATATGGCCAATCGACTTTTTTTTTTTTAATAAACAAAAAACTAACAAGAAAATTCTTCATCTCTCAATCTCTCTATACTTCTCCTGCTGTACATAGATACTATTTCTGGCTATTCTTGCACAATTATTTATTTAGTAAGCAGTTTTATTGAGATATATTCACATACCATACAATCTATCCAAAGTGTATAATCAGTGGCTTTTAGTATAATCATAATATTGTGCATTTATCACTACAAAAAATTTTAGAACAATTTCATTACTCCAAAAAGAAAAACTCCACACCCCTTAGCAGTCCATCCCCAGCCCTATATAACCACTAATCTAGTTTCATCTTTATAAATTGATTTATATTCACATTTTATATAAATGGACTCATACAATATATAATATTTTGTGTCTGGTTTCTTTTACTTTGCATAATATTTTCTTTTGGTCTGATATTAACATCTTGTAGTATTAACATACATTTGTTCAGCTTCAAGGAAAAACAGTCTTATATATACAATTTTACCCTTATTCATATTTCACATGCAGTTTTACTATGCTATACAGTTCCAGGTTAAATTTTTTAGCTTTCCTTTTAGTAATATACCTGATCTTAAACGTTCCCTTTAAACCACTTTCATACCCACATAATAATACTCCTAGTGACAAACATTATGTTGGGCTTTCACCTTTTCTATTGATTTCCAAAGATTAATATGCATCCTTTTTTACCAATTCTGCACAAGTTAACCCTCAGATTTTCATTCTCTAACCTGATTCTATTTTCTGGTGACCCATATTCAAGTTATTAACTCCATAAGTTTACACAATATATTTATAGTTCATAGTAGCGCAATCATACAGCATTTGTCCTTTTGTGTCTGGCTTGCTTCACTCAACATAATGTCCTCCAGGTTCATGCATGTTGTCATATGTGTTATGACTTTATTTCTTCTTACAGCTGCATAATATTCCATTGTGTGAACACACCAGTTTGTTTATCCATTCATTGTTTGATGGACACCTGGGTTGTTTCCATCTTTTGGCAATCATGAATAATGCTGCTATGAACATCGGTATGCAGATGTCTGTTCAAGTGACTGCTTTCAGTTCTGGGTATAAACACAGTAGTGGTATTGCCAGGTCATGTGGCAAATCTATACTCAACTTCTTTAGGAACTGCCAAACAGTCCTCCACAGTGGCTGTACGATTCTACATTCCCAACAGCAGTGAATAAGTGTTCCTATCTCTCCACATCCTCTCCAAGATTTACAGTTTTCTGATTTTAATAGCAGTCAGTCTAATAGGTTTGATATGATATCTCATTGTAGTTTTGATTTGCACTTCCCTAATTGCTAGTGATGTTGAACATTTTTTCATGTTTTTTTTTTGTTGTTGTTTGTTTTTGCCATTTGTATTTCTTCATTGGACAAATGTCTATTAAAGTATTTTGCCCACTTTTTAATCAGGTTGTTTGTCTTTTTATCATTTGAGTTGTAGCATCTCTTTATATATATATATAAATCCTTTTATCATTGAGTTATAGCATGTCTTTATATATATATTAACCCTTATTGGACATGTGATTTCCAAATATTTTCTCTCATTGAGTTGGTTGCCTTTCCACCCTTTTAAGAAAGTCCTTTGAGGTGCAAAAGTGTTTAATTTTGAGGAGGTCCCATTTATCTGTCTTTTCTTTTGTTGCACGTGCTTTGGGTGTAAAAGTCCCAGAAACCACCACCTACCACAGGGTCTTGAAGATGTTTCCCTACATTTTCTTCTAGTAGTTTTATGGTCCTGGCTTTTATATTTAGGTCTTTCATCTATTTTGAATTGGTTCATGTATAGGGAGTGATAGGGGTCCTCTTTCATTCTTTTGTTTATGGATATCCAGTTCTCCCAGCACCATTTGATGAAGAGACAAATGTTTTGTGCTATCAACATAGACTTGGTAGGTTTGTAAAAAACCAGTTGGCTGTAGAGGTGAGGATTTATTTCTGGACTCTGAGTTCTATTCCACTGATTGATGTGTCTATCTTATGCCAATACCATATTGTTTTGGCCACTGTAGCTTTGTAAGATGTTTCTAGTTCATGCAGTAAAATTCCTTCTATGTTGCTCATCTTTTTAGAATGCTTTTGATTATTTGGGTACATTTTCCCTTCCAAATGAAATCAGTAATTGCCTTTTCTATTTCTGTAAAGTAGGTTATTGGAATTTTGATTGGTATTGCATTGAATGTATAAATCAGTTTGGGTAGGATTGACATCTTCACTATATTTAATCTTCCAATCCATGAAAATGGAATGTCTTTCCATTTGTTTAGGTCTTCATTGATTTCTTTTAGCATTGTTTCATAGTTTTCTGCATATAGGTCCTGTACTTCTTTGGTTAAATTGATTCCTAGGTATTTGAGTCTTCTTGTTATTATAAATGGATTTTCCCCCCTGATTTCCTCCTCAGATTGTTCAGTACTTGTGTACAAAAACATTACTGATTTTTGGGTGTTGATCTTGTTTCCTGCTACTTTGTTGAACTCATTTATTAGCTCAAGTAGCTTTATTGTAGACATTTCAGAATTTCCTAAATATAGGATCATGTCATCTGCAAATAGTGAAAGTTTTGCTTCTTATTTTCCTATTTGGGTGCCATTTATTTATTTATTTTTCTTGTCTAATTGCTCTAGCTAAACCTTCTAATATGATGTTGAATAACTACGGTGAGAGTGGGCAACTGTAGCAGTTTGGCAGTTTAATATAGTTATGAATTCCAAAAATAGATATTGGATTATGCTTGTAAACGGTCTGTTCATCTAGGCATGATTAAGTTATGATTAGGGCTTTGATTGGGCCACATCAGTAGAGTGTTGAGCAAAGGACAGAGTTATAGTAGTTTTGATGAGTAAGGAGAGAAGGCCCCAGGAAAAGAGCCTTGTGGAGAGAGGCAAAGCCTAGAGAGCCTCATAGTTTACAGCTGACCTTGTGGAGAAAACAGAGGAGCTGAGCCCAGAGAGAAATGGAGCCCTGGGAAACAAGGAACCCCAGAAGCCCGAACCCTGGCAGCTGGCTTGCTCCAACACGTGGCAACAGACTTTGGTGAAGGAAGTAACTTATGCTTTATGGCCTGTTAAATGTAAGCTTCTACCCCAAATAAATACCCTATCTAAGACCAACCGATTTCTGGTATTTTGCATCAGCACTCCTTTGGTTGACTAATACAGCAACCTTGTCTTGTTTCCTATCTTATAGGGAAAGCTTTCAACCTTTCCCCATTGAGTATGATATTGGCTGTGGGTTTTTCATATATGCCTTTTGTCATATTGAGGAACATTCCTTCTATCTCTATCTTTTGAAGTGTTTTTTTAATCAAGAAAGGATGCTGGATTTTGTTGAAAGCCTTTTCTGCATCAATTGAGATGATAATGTGTTTTTTTTTTTTCCTTCCATTTGTTAATGTAGTGTATTACATTCATTGATTTTCTTATATTGAACCACCCGTGCATGCCAGGAATAAATCCCACTTGGTCGTTATGCATAAGTCTTTCATTACGCTGTTGGATTCTATTTGCAAGTATTTTGTTTAGATTTTTTACATCTATGTTCATTAGAGAGATTGGTCTGTAATTTTCTTTTCTTGTAGTGTCTTTATCTGACTTTGGTATTAGGGTGATGTTGGCTTCATAAAATGTGTTGGTAATTTTCCCTTCTCTTCAATTTTTTGGAAGAGTTTCAACAGGATTGATGTTAATTCTTCTCAAAGAATTAATGGTAGAATTCACCCATGGAGCCATCTGGTCCTGGACTTTTCTTTCTGGGAGATTTTTTATTTTTTTTATTTTTTTTATTTACCTCTCCCTACCCTCTCGTTGTCTGCTTTCTGTGTCCATTCACTGTGTGTTCTTCTGTTGTCTGCTTTTCTTCTCTTTAGGTGGCCCTGGGAACCAATCCTGGAACCTTCCAGAGTGGGAGAGAGGTGCTCAAAATCTTGTGTCACCTCAGCTCCCTGGTCTGCTGTGTCTCTTATTGTCTCTCCTCTGTGTCTCTTTTTGTTGCATCATCTTGCTGCACCAGGTCTCCATGCGAGCCAGCACTCCTGCACAGGTCAGCACTCCACTTGGCCCAGCTTGCCTTCACCAGGAATCCCTGGGAATTGAACCCTGGACTTCCTATATGGTACACAGGAACCCAATCACTTGAGCCACATCTGCTTCCCTGTTGGGAGATTTTGGATGACTGGTTAAACCTCTTCAGATGTGACTGGTTTGTTAAGTTCTTGTATTTCTTGTAGCATCAGTGTAGGTTGCTTGTGCATTTCTAGAAATTTGTCCATTTCATCTAGGTTGTCTAGTTTGTTGGCATACAGTTTCTCATAATATCTTCTTATGATCCTTTTATTTCCTGTGTGGTCAGTCATAACTTCACCCCTTTCATTTCTGATTTTATTTATTTGCATCTTCTCTCTTCTTTTCTTTGTTAGTCTAGCTTGGGGCTTGTCAATTTTATTGATCTTCTCAAAGAACCAGCTTTTGGTTTTGTTGATTTTCTGTTTTTGTTTTTTTTTTTTTGTTGTTTGTTTGTTTGTTCTCAATTTCATTTATGTCTGCTCTAAACTTTATTACTTCTTTCTTTCTGCTTGCTTTGGAATTGGTTTGCTGTTCTTTTCTAGTTTCTCCATAATTCAGTTAGATCTTTGATTTCAGCTCTTTCTTCTTTTTTAATATAGGCATTTAGGGCTATAAATTTTCCTTTCAAGATTGCCTTCTCTGTATCCCATAAGTCTTGATAAGTTGTATTTTCATTTTCATTTGTATCAATATATTTACTAATTTCACTTGTAATTTCTTTTTGGACCCACTGATTATTTAAGAGTGTGTTGTTCAGCCACCAAACAATTGCAAATTTACCCCTTTCCTGTCTATTATTGATATCCAGTTTCATTCCATTATAATCTGAGAAGGTGCTTGTATAATTTCAATCTTTTTATATTTATTGAGACTTGCATTGTGACCTAACATGTGGTCTTTCCTGGAAAAAGATCTATGGGCCATTGAGAAGAACCCACTGAGTTTGGGTGCAAAGTTCTGTATAATTCTGTTGGGTCTAGCTCGTTTATCATATTGTTCAAGTTCTCTCTTTCTTTGTTGATATTCTGTCTAGTTGTTCTGTGTAGTGATGTGACTGGTGTGTTGAAGTCTCCAACGATTATTGTAGAGATGTCCATTTCTCCCTTCAGTTTTGCTAGTGCTTGCCTCATGAATTTTGGTGCTCCCTGGTGAAGTGCATAGATATTTATGACTGTTATTTCTTCCTGGTGGATTGTCCCTTTTATTCATATATAATGGCCTTCTATATGTCTTATAACTTTTTGCATTTAAAATCTGTTTTGTCTGATATTAGTATAGCAACTCTTGCTCTTTTGGTTATTATTTTTAGGGTATATCTTTTTTCACTTTTCACTTTCAGTCTGTTTGTATCACTGGGTCTATGGTGAGTCTCTTGTAGTTAGTATATGGATGGCTCATTGTTTTTATCTATCCTGTCAGCCTATATCTTTTGATTGGGTACTTTAATCCATTCACATTCAATGATATTACTGTAAACACATTATTTACTTCCACCATTTTATTCTTTGGTTTTCATATGTCATATCTTATTTTTGTCTGTCTTTCTACTCTTTTGGTTACCCTTTCTGCTATTCTTTCTTCTATACTTTCCTCCAAGCCTCTCTCTTCTGTCTTTTTCTTTCAGATTGTAAGGCTTCCCTTAATATTTCCTGCAAAGATGGATTCTTTTTTACAAACTCTCTTAGTTCTGTTTGTGAACTTTTTAAACTCACCTTCGTATTTGAAGAATAATTTTGCTGGATAAAGAATTCTTGGCTGGCAGTTTTTCTCTTTCAGTATCCTAATTGTATCATACCACTGTCTTCTCACCTCCATGGTTTCTGATGAGAAGTCTTACTGGGCATTCCTTGTATGTGGTAGTTTGCTTCTCCCTTGCTGCTCTCAGAATTTTCTCTTTATCTTTGATGTTTGATATTCTGAGTAGTATGTGTCTTGGAGTAGGTCTGTTCACATTTATTCTGATTGTGGTATGCTGTGCTTCTTGGTCATGTAAGTTTATTTCTTTCATGAGAGTTGGGAAATTTCCAGCTATTATTTCCTCAAATACTTTTTCTGCCTCTTTTCTCTTCTTTTCTCCTTCTGGAACTCCTATTACATGTATGTTGTTGTGTTTCATGTTGTCATTCAACTCCCTGAGCCCTTGTTCAATTTTTTCCATTGTTTTCTCTCTTTAATTTCAGCTGTTCTGTCTTCTGTATGACTCATTCTTTCTTTTATCATTTAGAACCTGCTGCTGTATGCCTCTAATGTGCTCTAAGGTGTGTTTTTTTTTTTTTTTTTTTTTTTTAGGAGGTACTGGGAATTGAACCCAGGATCTCATACATGTGAAGCAGGTGCTCAAACCACTGAGCTATATCCACTCCCCATCTAGTGTGTTTCCCCTCCCTGAGATGGCTCCTTCATCTGTATGCTCGTTGTTTTTGCCCATTTTTTGAGCTTGCTGTCTGCTTGTTGTTTTTTGCTCAATGTCTGCTTATTGCCTGTTTTTGTTTGTTTGTTTGTTTGTTTTCTTTAGGAGGCCCTGGGAACCAAACCCAGGACCTCCCATGCCGGAGGCAGGCATTTAGCTGCTTGAGCCACATCTTGTTTTGTTTTTGCTTGTTATCTGCTCATTTGTTTGTTTGTTTGTTTTTTGCTCATTGTCTGTTCATTGTTTTTGCTCATTGTCGGCTTGTTGTCTGCTCCTTGTTTGTTTGTCTTCTTTAGTAGGCACCCGAGCTGAACACAGGACCTCTCATGTGGCTCAACTGTTTGAGCCACATCCGCTCCCCTCCTTTATCTCTTTATTTTATTTTATTTTTTTTTATTATGGGTAAAAATCAAAATTCTCACAATACATACAAACATTTGCAAAATTATAGGAGACAACGATGGGAAATGGCCATCCCAGGGAATGGAGAGGGCCTGCATCTGCAGGCAGGATCATCCCACCCACCATATCCATGGGATATAAGCCCTCTCTCACTTGGAGTTGGAGTGGACATCACCTCCTTTATCTCTTTAACTAAATTGTCTTTCAACTCATTAATTTGATTTTGGAAATTTGCATATATCTCATTGATTAGTTGTCTCAAATCCTGTGTCTCTTCTTGGCTTTGATGTATTCCTTTCCTTGGGGCCTTTCTTCTATTTTCTTAGTTCAGCTTGTAATTTTTTGCTGATGTCTAGGCATCCGATTAGGGTGGTGAATTTCCTCAGATGCTCGATTTCTCTCTCTTTCATAGGGTTTTAGTGGCAGGAGGCTGGGTGTTATTGCAGCTCTTTGATTCTTGGTTCAACCTGTTCTGGGTCTTTAGGTTTGTCCCTGTTAGTTCCTCAAATCTGGGCCCTGGACCCAGAAATGGGTTGCAGACCCACTTCCTAGGGCCTTGGGGAGAGAGGCTGTAAAAGCCGGAAAAAAGCCTCACTTACTTTTAATTTCCTCACCTGTACTTCTTTGGTCTGCTAGCAGATGGCGCTTTTTGGCAGCCTTCTCAGTTCAATGCCTGGTTGGAATGTGTTTGCTGCAACATGGACCAGATCAACGTGACAGAGGATCCTGCCTGGAGGCTAAGACACTCGTAATTCAAACTTTCTCAGAGGCAGTTCTCCAACCCTTCCTGGCAGCCCCCTCCCTTTTCCCAGGTGGGAAATAATTCCACTCCCCTGTACATGCTTAACAACCAGTCCTGGTTGGTAGAGAGGGAGAATGAGAGATTCAGATCTCTTTAGTCCCTTGCGGGCTCCCAGGGCAAACAATGGCATGGCCCCACCAAGCCTGGAAGGGCTTGTGGGACTCAGCAGACCAATTTTGTGGGTCAAAAGCTAAGTCAGTCTTAGGCTGTGTTCCTGTCTCTGGGACCTCCTTTGTCTGTAACTGCCAGCCCAGAGGCCTGAGAATTCAAAAGTGTCTAGAGTATGGGGGGAGAGGCCGGCATTTGGAACTGCTCCTTTTAACTCACTGTTTTGCCATCATGATTCTTTTCCTTTGACCCTCTCTCCTAAGCAGTGCCCAGCCTTTCCCTGGTGTCCTAATCCCTAGAAGATTTTTTTCCAGGCCGTTTCTGCCTGTCTTCTAGGTCATTTTTTGCAAGCTAGGACACAGAATCCCACTAAGCCAATCTAGTCCTCTAACGGTCTTGGCCCTGGCTTCCCCTCTTCAGCAGAATGCTATATATAATACAAGGTACAAACAAAGGGTTGTAAAGAACGTCTTGATCCAGAAAAGGACAGAACAACCCAAATAAAAAGCTGGCCACCCTATTGGTGAACCTACCAGAGCTGGCCAAGAAATGGGAAGGGAAAGTGTTTACATTTTGAAGACCTGCTCTGAGGTTTTAAAATCCCCTGGTTGCTGTCAATAAGAATACAAGTAAATACACTGCAGATGCACCCACATTAGTATTTGATTTTTACCAAGATCTTCCCTACAATACAAAGTTAGAGAAAAGTGTAGGAGATAAGATCCTTAGATATTTTCAAAATAAATTCCTTAGCAATAAGAAATTATACACACTGCATTTTCCCATTTGTCACAAGAACAATTTGACATGAGGACTATTTAAACAAGACATTCAACTCTAAAAAGGGTGGTGGCAGCACTTTCCACTACAGAACAGCTTCCCACTTCCCTGTACAATTAATATTGCTATTCCTGTGTGACACAACTCCAGTGGAAACATCTGTCAGAAGCTACTGCCAGGTCCAGGAGGAAGACTAAAGCATGCCCTTGCTAGCTGACTAGAGCTCAGTGAGCCTCTCTGGGATGGACCCATACAATCTGGCAGCTCTGATAAGCATCTGTGCACCGCAGCATTCCCTAGCCCTTAGCCCTAGTCCCTGCCCAAGGTTTCAGAGTTGGCTGGCGCATCCGTGCTCTTCTCTGGGCTGGGGTGGGGTGGATGCTAGTCGTCAAAGTCAGGGATATCATCATAGGAGTAACCTCAGTAGCCCTTGGAGGTGTAGTAGGCGATGCGCAGGTGGTAAAAGCCAGGCAGGAACACCAGGATACCAATGATGAGGACGGGAACGGCACGGTCTGCCCCCCCCTTGCTGATGTAGCCCGCCAGCAGGAGGGAGCCTAGGATGATGAGAAAGGCACCAATCAAAAACAGCATGGTGGCAAGTGCAATGGCCTTATAAGGAATCTTAGGAGGGCTCTTCTTAAACTGAAGGTCAATGTAGCCATCATCTGTGCTGGAGAGCTTTGAGTATTTCACTTTACTACTGGGGATTCCAGTAGCCAGGTTGGTACGAGACGGCATCATAACAAGCCGACACAGCTACAGTCCGCGCGCAGCTTGCCACGGTTGCCAGCCCCGGCGTCCATGCCCACATGGCACGCCCCACCAACCACCCGCCTGCCCGCCGCAGCCCCGACCTCTACTTGACTTTTGACAAGGGTGCCAAGTTTTTCGAAAGTCTATTGGAAGAATAGTCTTTTCAACAAATGGTGTTGGGAAAACTGGATATTCAAATGCAGAAAAATGAAATTAGACCCTTCCTCACACCATATAAAAAAAATCAACTCAATATGGATCAAGGGCTTAATATAAGAGCTAAAACTATAGAACCTAGAAGACAACATAGGACCAAATCTTCATGACCTGGGACTCAGCAATAGTTTCTTAGATATGACACTAAAGCATATGTAACAAAAGAAACAACAGATAAATTTGCTTTCCACAAAATTAAAAACTTTTGTGCATTAAATAAAATTATCAAGAAAGTGGAAAGACAACCTACAGAAGAGAAGAAAATAGTTTCAAACCATATATTGGATAAGAAAGTTTAATATTCAGAATATTTAAAGAATGCCTACAACTCAACAACAAAAAGACAAACAACCCAGTTTAAAAATGTGGAAAGGTGGGAGGGGGGCGGATGTGGCTCAAATGGTTGGGTGTCCATCTGCCATATGGAGGGACCTGGGTTCGATCCCCGGGACCTCCTGGTAAAATAAAAAATATATATATAGAAGGTGCATGGGCTGACAGGCTCTGTGTGCCTGGTGAGCCGCCAGGCCCGGGAGCCATGCAGCAAGATGATGACGTAACAGGGGAGAGACAAGACGAGATGCTCCGAAAGCTCCAAAAACCAGGAGCCAAGGTGGCACAGGTGGCAGAACACCTCTCTCCTACATCGGAGGTCTCCAGGATCGAATCCTGGTGAAGACTGAAGGAGGAGGATGAGAAGAGATGGCAGGAATGGACACAAAACAGCAAATGGGGAAGGGGGTTTTTTAAAATGGATAAAGTCGGGAAGTGGCTGTGGCTCAATCAGTAGGGCTCCCGTTTACCATATGGGAGGCCCCGGGTTCGGTTCCCGGGGCCTCCTGGTGAAGGCAAGCCCGCCCGCACGGCGTGGTGAGCTGACCCAGCGAGCACAAGCAGCAAGGGGGGGATAAATGAATAAATAAATAAATAAATCTAAAAAATAAATAAATAAATAAAATAAAATGGATAAAGTAAATAAATACATCTTAAAAAAAAAAAAAAGAAAAGGTGGGGAGGTGATGCTGCTGGGAGTGCGCACACGCTCAGGGCTGCTGGGGCGCCAGCCGAGCTGTTCACACCAAGGCTCCCGAATGCCCAGTCTAAGGGCACGTATGGAAGACGGTACTGGGCTGGAGTCCAACAACGCGACCCCGCACAGAGGAACTCAGCAGCAAGATTAATGAACAGAAAATTGCTGTGGATGAACTTTCCAACTTGAAGAACAGGAAAGTATATAGGCAGCACCAGAACAGAAACACACTCTTTCTTGAAGATCAAACTGAAATGCTCTCTGAAAGCAAAAATATATTGAATGTGGGGAGCGGATGTAGCTCAAGTGGTTGAGCACCTGCTTCCCATGTACGATGTCCTGGGTTCACTTTCCAGTACCGCCTAAAAAAAGAAAGGTAATTTTTTTTTTTAGGAACTGTAAAAAGAATACCAAGAAATAGAGAACTCAGAGAAGAGCAAAATCAAGAAATTGTCAACTTAATTTTACATAACAGTGTGTGGCATTTGTTGTTCTGTAAGCGTTTCTGCTGAGCATTTCAGCAAAGATTTTGAAAGAGGATTTACTGTATAATCTTAAACAATGGGGGCCCAATAATAGTAAACAATTGTTAAAGTCTGATGTTAACTACCAGTGTTTACTTTCTGGTCACATGCTTTGACTGCCCAGCCTGTGGAAGATGAAAGCGGCACTGTGTTCCTATGGAATGGAAAAGTCTTTAGTGGAATAAAGGTTGAAGCTAAAGAGAATGGTACTCAAATTATGTTCAATTATCTTTCCTCTTGTAAGAATGAAACTGATATCTTGTCACTCTTCTCAAAAGTCCAAGGTCCTTGGTCTTTTATATATTATCAAGCATCCAGTCATTATTTATGGTCTGGTAGGGATTTTTTTGGTTGCTGTAGCTTTGGCATTTTATTAATGTGGATGAGAGTTTCTGCCACTCTTTAGTTGGCACCCAGAAATCTGGAGTGGCCAATCAGTGGCCAGAAGTTCTAGCATCTGGGATTCTCAGAATTGATCTCAAGTCTTTGGCCATTTCCAGATGTGTGATTTTAAAATAGTATCCATGGAAATACATTTCTAGGGAGAATGTTATCGAAGAATATGTTAATAGCCTGACTCAAACTTTAACAGACTTGCCAACGTTTGTACCTGTGGTAGCAAGTGAAGCCAAACTGTATCTCAAAGAACCTGTTGTTCCTTTAACTATGATGTTGCCACAAGCTCTATTTGAGACTCATTGCACTGATATTTCCAGCATCCCATCTACAAGAGAGACACTTCAGGTCTTTCTGACTGACAAACACATGAAGGAAGTAGTTCAGCAGTTCATCCATGTCCTGAGTATAGTGGTCAATGCTGCAATTCTGTTTTCTGGGGACATTGATTTTATGGTTGTGGCAACCCTTGCTGACCATCATATTCCTTTAGATGAATCACCTGATCTTCTTAACATGGCTTTCATGACTAAATAATACAACATGCCAACTGGTTTTAACAACAACAAAAAAGGAGTAAACAGAAAAATCATTGTGAAATATCTTCTGAAGTATTCACTAAAAATCTTGCTGCTGCAGATATTGATAGTCCTGATAAACAATTCAATGTCCCAGATCAAATCACAGGAAGAGCAGGTCTAAAGGAGCTACAAGCTATTGACCTCCTTTGAATGCGGAATTTTGTTGAAATTAATGTTTCTTTGGAAGAACTGCAAAAATTAATAACTCGAATATGCCAGTTAGTTCAGCCCTTGGTTACTGTTTTGGATTCTAGCATTGGCAGTGCAGTCTTGTTTGCTCCTACCTCTGGTTGTTTAGTGACCAAGGATGAAGTGAAATCATATCAGAGCAGTGCAAAGGTAGTTCTTGCTGGAATCGGTGCAGATGAGCAACTTGCAAGCTATTTGTTTCATCGTGTCCACTTTCAGATACATGGGCTTCAAGGACTGATGATAGAGTTATTGGTGATCATGAAAAAGAAGCAAGATTTCCTTTCCTGGATGAAAATGTTGTCTCCTTTCTAAATTCCCTATTAGTTTGGGAAAAGGCAGACTTGACTTTACCCTGTGAAATTGGTGCTGGCTTGCAGCTCTGGAACTTGGTCTTACAGCTTCTACTCTTCTGCCAAAACGGAACATGTAGTTTGGATCCAGAATTGTGAAAATGAAAAAGAATAATGAGAAGGCGCCTATTAAATGTGGAAGGCTCCAAGTCAATTCCTTAGGGAACCTTACTATTGAAAGAGGGATTAAAATGTACTACTTCACAGCATGACAACATTTACTGAACAGTAGTCACAAAAAAATAAAATATTTTGCTGCTTTAAATACTTTCCTGTGGAAACGACTTGAATAGACATTTCTCCAAAGAAGATATACAAATTGCCAATAAGTCCATGAAAATATGTTCAACACCATTAGCCATGAAGGAAATGCAAATCTAAACCACAATGAAATATCACTTCATGCTCACAGGAATAATTATTAAAAAAAAAAAAAACAAAAAAAAAAAAAACCAGCAATCACCAGAAAATAACAAGTGTTGGAGAAAATGTGGAGAAACTGGAACTCTAGTGCATTGTTGGTGGGAAGGTAAAATGGTGCAGCCACTGTGGAAAACAATATGGCAGTTCCTCAAAAAGTTAAACAGAATTTCCATATGACCTGGTAATCCTACTTTTATGTATATACCCAGAGAGAGTGAAAATAGGGTCACAAACAGATTCTTGTACACCAGTGTTTATAGCCAAGGCAGGAAGCAACCCAAGTGTCCATCAACAAATAAAGGGGAGGGATAACAAAATGTGCTATATATACACACTCGGCCATAAGAAAAAGGGAAGTTATGAGACATGCTGCAATGTGGAAGAACCTTGAGAACATGCTCAGTGAAATAAGCAAGACATATAAGATAGAAATTGTATATTAGTTACAAGAGATGCCTAGAAATAGCAAATTCACAGAGACAGAAAGCAGATTAGCAGTTACTATGGAAGGGGGAGGAGGAAGAGGGAGTGTTTGTGAAACATATATAAATAAATAATTACAACGTAATGTTTGTCGTGTTAAGTGTACAATTCAGTGGTGTTATACTCACAATGTTGTGAACCATCCCCACCATCCATTACCAAATCTTTCCATCACCCCAAACAGAAACTCTGTCCTGATTAAGCATTAACTCTCCATTCCCCACCCCAACCCCGGCCCCTAGTAACCTGTATTCTAGTTTCCAACTCTCTGAGTTTGCTAATTCTAATTATTTCATATCAGTGAAATCAGATCTACAAGAATTGTCCTTTGGTGTCTGGCTTATTTCACTTAACATGATGTCTTCGAGATCCATCCAGAGCCATCAGGTAACATGCCTATGTGCACAAGTTAATAAATGTTAGAGCCAGGGCTGGAATCTGCAAATTCTGACTCCGAAGCCCACATACTTACCAGTGCCCTGCTGCCCTCCCAGGAGACTCTTATTAAATGCACATCTTACCCCTCTGCCTAAGATGCCCTGAGGCCCCCGGGTCTGAGGTCAAATGGCTCTTCCTCAGCAAGCAAAGATGCTCTGAACAGGTTCAGGTGGAAAAGAACAGCCCTGAAAGGCAGCTCCAGCTGCATGTGGCTCAGATGCTCAGCCTGGCCTTGAGGAAGTGGACCCAGCATTTCCTGGGTACCTGCCACCAAGGCCGAGTCTGCGACTGGGCAAGGGTGATTTTCATCTCCCTTACCTCTCAGCAGTGTCGGCTCAGGCTCCTGCCCACAGCCCAGGCTGCCTCTGCCTTGCCTCTCTGGGTACTGCTAAAAGCTGCATGGTGAGCTTGATCACTCTTGGCTAAGGGATACTCTGTTCTCCAGGAAGAGGCCCTCCACGCCACCCTCCCCGGCCAAGCTGAGGCCAGGGAAAGTCTCCATGTGCAAGAGCTCTGTCTCCACAATGACATAAGCAGACAAACCAGACAGTAGGAGAGGAGGAACGTCAGCACTGAGTTCTGAGAGCGCCGAGGGCCCGGTGCCGTCTAGTCTAGCTCAGCTCCAGTGAACAGTTCTGAGCACAGAGAACTGACTCCAGTTTAGATCTGAGAAAACGATATTCCTGCTAATTCTAAGCGGCTAAAATGAACTATTCCTGTGGCAGAATTTGCTAGTAGATGCCTCCATATACATTCTTTCTCTTTTACATAGTATTGGAGTCACTATGTCCTTAGATTCACTTTGAGCTAGATGTGACCATGTGGCACAATTCTGCCTAATGGAATGTGAAAGAAAGTGAGGTGTGTACAAATTTTGGGTCACGTCTTCAAAGGGAAGTAATGTGCCCTTGCCTCTCCCCACCCACCTTCCCCCTGGCTGGAATATAAACATGATGGCAGGAGCCAGAACAGCCATCCTGGGCCACAAAATGGAAGCACACATTGAAGATGGCAGAGCAAATAGATAGAGTCCTGGATCCCTGATGATAGTGGAGCTGCCATTCTAGCTCTGCCCATTTGAACTTTTGACAAGCAGACAGATTTCTATCTTGTCTAAACCACTATTACTTGGGTCTCTCTGTTCCAGCAGGTAAGTTGAGATCCCACCAATAGAACTCAGAGCTCAGACAGGCTTTCCAAGTAACTTCCTTTGGGTGTAATGGTTTTGAAATTCTCTGTGTGCCTGAAACAACAAGCTGTAGGAGCTCAGCAGATGTCAAGCTTCATCTGCTTGGGGTCACAAGGAGAAAATTTTATGTAGAGTTCACAGGAAAACAGAAGAGAAAGCAGTTCCAGGCAGCCTCCTTCCCTGCATGCTGGTGACCTCTTGCAGGCAGGCTGACTGGTCAGTGCTTCTGGGGAGTGTGGGCAAGCCTGGTTCTGTCAGTCAAGCCAAGTTTCTCTTGGGAGGAAAAGCCTGAGGACAATGACAGAAGGCTGATGTCCTGGTGACCAAGTTGTGAAGTGTGGCCAGCTTCTCCACACATGAAATCAGAGATAACAAAGGCTGCTTTCTGTAAGGCCCTGCCACCAAGATGCATCCTCTCAGAAGACTGGGGACATCTTTTTGTTCAAGTCCATGGTGGTTGTGCTTTTCAAAGATGGCTGCCACAGTCTCCCCCACCCAGCCTGATCTCCCCACACCCTGTCTCCAATGCCTCCCCCGTTGCGTGGGTGGTCTATGTGCTCCTGTCCTGAGCCTGATGGAGCTCTGTGAATGCCTTACCCAGCAGAGCACGGTAGAAGTGATGCTCTGGAGCTTCCATTATGATCATTATCTATTTTGATGTTGTCACAGTTTGTCAGGCTGCTATGACAAATATCATACAATGGGTTGGCATAAACCATGGGGATTTCTTGGCTCATGGTTTCAGAGGACACAGGTCCAAATGAAGGTGCTGGCCCATATGCTTGTTTCCTCCTAGGATTGCTAGTGGTCTGGCATGGTAGTGGTCTGGCACGCAGGCCTTGAAGTCCTTGGTTTTCCTGCCCCCTGGCTGTGTGCTCTCCTTTGTCTTCCGGTTCTGCTGACTTCCTGCTCTGGCTCCTTCCTGACATTCTCTTACTCTGGCTTCTGGTTTCTTTCTCTTTACAAGGCCTCGCAGCACGCTGGCAGCTAGGGAAGCAAAGAGCTTGCAGAGCTGGCACTGAATTGCCTTCTAGGTCTCTCTTCAGAGGGAAAGCACAGCTGTTCTCTGTCCCCATGGGGACAAAGTGAAGGATGTGAGGGCTTAGGAGGGGTGAGGTGTTGGGGCATCCAGGAAAGCTGATGGTTGGGAAAGTGAGGCGGGCTCCATGGGCTTGTGGAAAGATCCACAAGTGCCAGCTCCAGAGGAGACTCCCAGCCAGGAGGCGGCAGGCTCTGGGCCTGGGAATCCCAAACGCTACTGAAGCAGGCTAGTAAAATAGGGAATCAATAGATGGATCTGGAACCTGGCAAGAAGTCCCCGTGGATATCGATACCAAGATGGCTACTGGAAGACCCTTATGAAATTTCTGCCATCCGGAATGAGATTTTCTCTGGAAGCCAGGAGAAGCCTGGGATATTCTCCAGAGACATTATCCTTGGGTCCTTCCGGGGGACTGATGGGTGGGGTAATAAACCAAAACAGCAAACAGCTGGGACTCCTTCCATGCCATTAGCAAAGGGGCAGAATAATTAATGGTTTAAAAAGCAAGCTCTCCCGCTCTCTCTTGCTCTCTCTTGCCTTCTGCATCCTGCTCTCGCTGTGTCCCCCTTGCATGGATCAACATGCAAGTAAAACCTGGGCATTTATAATCTATAATGGGAAATTGTAGTCTATAAATCAGCCCTCTATCACTCTTCAGCTCCTTCCTCTCTTTGGGACCCATGATCTGTTATTTTCTCCCATTTCTCCTCCCTCCCTACCTTAATAAATTACTGGCCTAACTAACCCGACGTGCTCTTGAAATTCATTTCTGCAGCACAGTCAAGAACCTAGACAAAATCTGGTAACAGCCATTTTTGGTCCCTTGGCCACTGTCCCAGGCATCTCTTCCTTGGGGGCCAGAAAGCGGAAACACTTGGATTTCAAGTGCTTTTTCTTCTTCTTCTTTTCCAGCCTTGTGAGACCAACAGTGAACCCTAATCTCGACCGGCCTAGAAGGAATGTAGGGTTTCCTCCGTTCTCCTGGAGGCCAGTGGGCTCAGCCCTCTCAGAACAGCAGGGCCTCCGAACTGGGCTCCTTCTGATGAGAAGATTCTGAGATCATTCTGGAGCCTTCCCTTCTTATTCCAACTTTTGAAAATAAAAGGGGACAGCAGGACAGCCAGCATAGTAAACCAGAGCTGTCCCAGGCAAGCTGGGCTAGTGTGTCCATCCCCTTCCTCAACCCCTCATTCATACACTGGGTAGATCCAGCCTTCCCTGGCTCAGGAATGCTGCCCCTGGACCCGTACTGCCTGCTTCCTCTTCCTTCCAGAAGAACGCCAGCGCACTTCTTCTCTCAGCTCAGCCTGCCCCCTCTCTTCCTACCCCTCTCCTCTGACCAGCCCTTTGGGGATGCTAGAGCCAGCTTGTACTGTCAGACTGTTCCATTTTTCAGGAAATTTACAAGTCAGTTGTCAAACACAACCATAATTTTTAAATTAAATTACATGAACTTAAAAAAAAAATACATCATATTAAAAACAATACTTACCCGGCAGGGGACATACCATGATCACGAAGGTGGTTTTCCCAGGGTGAGGCTTGTCCATTGCGCCCCGGATGTGCTGACCCCTGTGATTTCCCCAAATGTGGGAAACTCGACTGCATAATTTGTGGTAGTGGGGGACTGCGTTTGCGCTCTCCCCTAAAAGAAAAAGAAAAAAAAAAAAAAAAAAACAAAGGTAATAGGGGAGCAGGTGTAGCTCAGTGGTTGAGTGCCTGCTTCCCATGTACAAGGTCCCAGGTTCAATCCCTGGTAACTCCTAAAAAACAAAAAACAAGAAAAAATAAAAAATAAAAAAAACAACAACCAGAAGTAATAAATACTGAAAATTCACCACTTACTAATTATACAACTATTTCCTGTGCTCGTGAGTTTTTTTTTTTTTTTTTTTTTTTTATGTCTATTATATCTGTATGGCGAGAATGTGGTAGATTGGTATGCTGTTGCACTTCTCTTCCCAATTTTGAGTTCAGCAATGTCAGGTTGGTAGCTGGAAACTTGCCACAGTAGGGGTATTTAGAACACAAAGACTGGCAAATGCTATAAATCAGGGCCTGATTTGTTGTTTTATTGACTGTCTCTACCTCAGAAAGTGATGGAGAATATGTTAATGCAGATTAAACATAAATGTGTATTGTGTCTGTAGCAATGACATTGTGAAAAACAAACAAATTGAGAACATATTTTCCTAGTATTTGAAAACTGTTGTCTGACAGCAGAGAAATACATAATGCTAGGGCTTTTTAATAAATGTAAATTGTATGAACATGAGAGAGAGTTTTACCAGCAGATCACATACCAGATTTAATGGCAAAAAAATTTTATTGAGTAATGAGTTAGCTGTTTGGGATACAACTTCAGTTGTCATACCATAATTGAATACAAGAGTTGGAGAAAAATCAGTGAACAACAAAATAAAAAAAAAAATAGATAAATTAGACTTAAAATTAAAAACTTTTATGCATCTAAGAGCATTATCAAGAAAATGAAAAGACAACCTATAGAATGGGAGAAAATATTTGGAAATCATATACGTGAGAAGAGTTTAATATCCATAATATATAAAGAACTGCTACAACTCAATTTAAAAAATGGCAAGCAAGACAAGCAACTGAATTTAAAAAATGGGCAAAAGACTCAGATAGACATTTCTCCAAAGAAGATATACAAATCGCCAATAAGCACATGAAAAATGCTCAACATCATTAGCCCTTAGGGAAATACACATCAAAACCACAATGAGGAAGCAGATGTGGCTCAAGCAGTTAGGTGCCCACCTACCACATGGGAGGTCCCGGGTTTGGTTCCCGGTGCCTCCTAAAGAAGATGAGCAAGACAGCGAGCTGACGTTTTGGGCTGGTGTGGCAAGCTGATGCAACAAGATGACACAACAAGATGATGCAACAAGGAAACACAATGAGCACACAATAAGCAGGGAGCGGAGGTGGCTCAAGCGATTGGGCGCCTTCTTCCCACATGGGAGGTCCTGGGTTTGGTTTCTGGTGCCTCCTAAAAAGAAGACAAGCAGACATAGAGAGCACACAATGCACAGACACAGAGGGCAGACAGCAAGCACAAACAGCAGGGCAGCAGGGAGATAAATAAATAAAATAAATCTTCAGACAAACAAACAAACAAATAAAAAACCACAATAAGATGCCACTTCCTACCCCATGAGAATAGCTGTTATTAAAAAATGGAAAATAACAAGTGCTGGCAAGGATGTATGAAATAGGAACCTTAGTACATTGTTGGTGGGAATGTAAAGTGGTGCAGCTACTGTGGAAAACAGTTTGACAATTCCTCAAAAACTTAAACATAGAATTACCATATTCCACTTCTAGGTATATACCCAAAAGAATTGAAAGCAGAGACTCAAGCATTGTACACCAATGTTTTTTGTTTGTTTGTTTGTTTGTTGTTATTTTGGTACACAAATGTTCATAGCAGCATTATTTAAAACAGCCAAAAGATGGAAGCAACCCAAGTGTCCATGAGTAGATGAATGGATAAGCAAAATGTGGTATATTCATACAATTAAATAGTACTGAGCCATAAAAAGGAATGAAGTTTCTGAATATGCCACTATATGGAGAATCATATTGAGTAAAATAAGTCAGATACAAAAGGACGGATATTGATATCGTATGATTCCGTTCATATGAAAGCGCTAGAATATGCAAACATATAGAGACAAAGTAATGTACCAGTTGCCAGGGGAGGGGCTCAGGGAGACTGGGGAGTTAATGCATAATGTGGGTTTTCTGTTGGAGTGATGGGGAAATTCAGGTAATGGATGGTAGCGAGTGTATTGCAACATAGTGAATGTGATTAGTCCCACTGAATGGTGTGCTGGGAGTGGTTGAGATGGGAAAGTTTATATTGTATATATATATATATATATATATATATACGTTTCCACAATTTAAGAACAAAAGAGCAACTAGAGAGACAATGACAATGTTACAACCCAACTACTGAAGGGCACAAGTTGGTGAGGCTGCGATATCAAAGAATGTACCTGGCACTTAGTCAGATAAGCTTTATTGGGACTTAGAGACAAAAGAGAATCTGTGAAGGCGGCGGTTCAGAGAATGCCGATAGCGCTCCACAAAGAGATGAGAAAAGGAGGGGGATATATAAGGGGTTTCAGAACAAGGACATTCTTAGGGTGTGAGAACAGAGTTCCTGCTAGGGTCACATGGAGTGTACACATGGGGTCTGGTGATGTTTTCACTCCGCTCATAGGAAGGACGTTTTCCAAGGACGTTTACTGCTTTGGGAGGATTTTAGTTTATGATACCATCTATACGTTCTCTTCCCTCTGAGGAGTTTGTTAATCTTTTTTTTTTTTAATTTATTTATTTTTTATTGTGGGTAAAAATCAAAATTTTCACAATACATACCAACATTTGCAAAATGATACATAAATATATATGCATATATGTGCATTTGCTTACAAAAATGTTATTTATATATATATAAATATATTTTAAGAGGTGCTTAGATTACCTAAAATATTACATGGAACCCACTGGGATTCCCATGTTGCCCACCTCCCACACCTCCCACCACATCCCACACAAACATCTCCCACAAGTGTGGCCCACCACCCTCAATGGACTTACACATCCTGGGGCCTTGCCACCAACCATAGACCACAGTTCACACCGTAGACCACACTCTCTCCCACACAATTCTGAGTGGTGTGTAGGCCATTTTAAATCAGTTGGTCATGCAGGCGGCTACATGCTGAGGACCTGGTGGGGGCGGGGGGGCGCCCTGGGTCCCCACAGACAATTAAATGTGATTCATGATCCTGGATTGGATCTAATAAGGGAGGAGAAAAGGCCCAAAAGGCCATTATTGGGACATATGAAAAATTGGAGTATAGACTGTCAGCTTTATATCCATGTTAAATTTCTTGAACTTGATAACTGCACTTAAGGTGCTTACATACGTGAATATCCTTGTTCTTAGGAAAGATATAGGACAGTATTAAGTGTTCCAGGAGAACCTACTCTCAAGTATTTGGAGAATAGATTGACAAATGGGTGGATGGATAGCTAGACAGACATAGATGAGGTGGATTCCTAGATGGACAGTTAGATAGACTGATACGGCAAATGTGGCAAACGCTAAAATTGGTGGATCTGGGTATCTGGGTGGAGATATGTTGGAGTTTTCTGTCTGGGTTTTGTATTATTTTTGCAACTGTCCTGCAAGTTTGAAATTATTTCAAAATAAAAAGTTTGAAAAATCAGTGGACATGTTCTATGAGAATCAATTAGTTATGTGGAATTTACAGTGTATTGTGTATTTTGTATTATTTGTAAATTGTATGCTACATGTATCAGTAAACTCTGTAATAACTGTGGGCATGGATATGTGTGCCCACGTGTTTTCTGAGAGTCCATTGTTAAACATTTCTCAGAGGCCCCCTGCCCACCTCCTCTGCCCAGGCTGTGCTGGGTGCCTTTTTTTGCTGCTCCCACAATAACTGAGTAGAAAGGTATCACTACCTCATTCTGTTGCACTCATTGAACTCCTTGTAGTTCCAGCCCTTCACCCAATGCTTGGCACATATGAGGTACCCTCCCCAATCTGAATGGCTCAATGCAAACAGCTCATCATCCTGGAAAGACGGCATTTCCCGGCCCTCTTGCCGTGGGTTGTGGCTGCGCAGTGAGTTCTGTGCAGAGACTTAAAGCCACCTGCAGGCCTGGCCTTTGGCTACACCCTCCAGGCTTTCAGAGCTTCCTTCCTTGCCCTCCCCAGGGACATCAGAGGCCACGTGTTCCACCTTGCAGCCATGTGATGGAGAAGGGGCGCCCGACCCACAAACTGATTTTGTGTTAGATACACTTATATTTTGTTAAGCCACCAAGATCACGGTGTTCATTTGTCAACACAGCATGGCTTCATCTAGGCTGACTAGCACAACGAGGAAACTGAGGCCAAGGGTGTGAAGGGCTCAACCAGGTTGCACAGCCCATGGGTGGCAGGGCCAGGCCGACTCACTCTCCTGCTCACTGCACACACGGCCCCCACCCCACGACTTTTCTCTCCTCTGCAATTCCTCCCAAACACTTTTTTTTTTTTTTTAAATACAGAATCAAGTGTGAATCCAAGACAGTTTTCTTGCTGGACGTGCCCCTTCCCAAGCTGCTGTCTGGTTAAGAGGTCCCATGGTGATTGTCAGCAGCAGGCGGCCTGGGAGACACTCTCCCAGTGTCCCCTTTCCAGGGCACCGGCAGGTGTAGCTGGCATCTGCGATGCAGCTCTCCCACAAACTGTCATGAGCCTGGCGGAGGTGGCACCCACAGGTAAGCCTCCTAGCCTTCCCTCACCACCTCCCTCTACCCTAGGCACACCCAGAGCTGGCACTTGGCCAGGAAGAGACCTGGCTCTGGAAGCGGCAAAGATGCAAAATGCCAAGCAGAGTAGTGCTCCCTCTTCTCACCTGGAGAAGCCCGAGCTCAGGTCCACAAACTCTGAAGTCTGGATTATGTGTCAGGCATGAGATATTTACCAGAGTAGGTATCATATCGTACAGTACAGAAGAGTATACTATACTGTGTAAAGTATAGTACAGTAGAATATAGAATAGTGTAGCACAGTATAGTAAGTAGAGTATAGTATGTACAGAGTATTATAGCATAGTGCAGTGTTGCATAGCCTAGAAGAGTATGCATAGTCCAGCCCAGTAGAGTGTAGCATCTTAAGTATGGCATGTAAAGTATGGTGTCATGTAGTGTGGTGTGGTGCTTTAGAGTTAAGTGCCCTAGAAAAGCATGTTCTTCCTCTTAATCCGTTCCTGTGGGTGTGAATCCATTGTAAATAAAACCTCTCCATGAGGTCCCTTCAGTTAAGGCGTGTCCCACCTGACTCAGGATGGGCCTTGACGCTATTACTGGAGGCCTGATGGAGAGAAAAGCCACGGGGAGCAGCCAGAAGCCAGAAGCCAAGAGAACCAGGAAGAGAAAGGAGAAGATGCCGTCATGTGCGTTGCCATGTGACGGAAAAGCCAGGAAACCCCAAAGATTGCCGGCCAGCCAGAAGGTAGTATCCCTGGAGGGAAGCAAGCCTTCTAGCCTCTGAAACTGTGAGCCTATGAATTCCTGTTGTTAAGCTCACCCATTGAGTGGTATTTGTTTTAGCAGCTGGGAAACTAAGACCTATGGTATGGTATAGTATGTACATAGTATATACAATACAGTATAGAATAGTATAGTAGCATATAGTACAGTATATATAGTACAGTACAGCATGAATAGCATAGCAGAGTACAATATGCATAGTATAGCCCAGTATGTGTAGTATAACACAGTACGCATAGTACAGCATGTGTGTAGAGTACAGCATGTGTAGTGTATTACAGTACGTGTACAGTAGATTAGTAGATACAGTATAGTACAGAATATATAGTATGCGTAGTATAGTGTAGTACAGAATATGTGTAATATAGCATAGCATAAGTACAGCACTCTTTTTGTCTTGTTCCTTCCTGCCCTGAAAGCTTGGGGATATTCCCTTTCTTGGATTGCAAATAGGGATGCAAAACTACCAGACTGAAGTCAGAGGGCGAGATGGGGTGACTGGAGGTGAGCTGGCACATTCCTCACCCTCAATTACCTGGTGATGACCCGGCCTCCCACGGCCTCAGCCCCACCCGCTCGTGTCCTGCCAGCTGTGCCACCCAGGACTCCCGCCGGGTTCTGTTTGTTTGCTCTCTGTCACCCCCACCAGAACTCCAGCTCCTCAAGAAGAGGGTCTCGTTCTGGGTTTCACTTGTTCTGTCTAACTGTGCCCCCAGTGTCTGGACAGGGCTTGCTCTGCCTGTGTTTGTTTAATGGCTCCCCGCCCACAAGGCCTCCATGGAGGGGACCGGGCTCGGTCTCAGGGGCTCCCTGCTCGCCCGGCAATTGGGGTCGTGGTGCTGTCTGGGTCTTGCCTCTTGGTCCTGGCGCAGGCTGTGTCCTCTGCCAGGAGTACCCTCCGCTCATCTTCAGTCCCATGAATTCCCACCCACCCTGCAAGCCTCAGTGTGGCCATCGTTTCCAATGGGACGCCTTCCCTTACCACTGTCCCTAGTCTGTCCCCCTCTCCCTTGTTGACTTATCTGCCTTCTCCCCTGGACTGACAGTGAGGGAGGACAGGACGGTACCTGCCCGCTCACGGCTGTGCGCTCAGGAGAATGAGTCAGGGACCTCTCGACCTGTTTGACCAGGGAGACCCACAGGTGGGTGCAGCTCAGGGCGCCTGCTCATTGTCTCCCCTTAGGCATCCCATCAGGACCAAGAAAGCGACCTGAACCCACTCCTCTCTTTTTCCTTCAAATGGGACGATCCTCTTAAATTACAGAAGGAACAGACACCCTTGGTAAGAGTTCTGAGCTGCTCTCACTTTTTAGTGTCCCCGTTTGACTGAACACCTGGTGCCAGGCCCGACACTGCATCTTGGCCTGCTTCTCCCAGCTCTGCACTTTAGAAGAGGGGGGTCTGTTCTGACTACTAGCCCAGGGGGTTGCAAACTCGAACCTGCATCAGAATCCCACAGGCTTGTGAGCACCAGGCTCCTGGGTCTCCACCTGCGTTTACAATTCGGTCGGTCTGAGGTGGGCCCAGAAATCTGCATTTCTAACGAGAGCCCTGCAGATGTTCCTTCTGCTGGTCCCGGCACCTTGCTTTGAGAACCATACATCTGTTACAGCTTCCAGAAGGCTTTCTTTGTCCATCATACCTCTCAGTCTTTGGAAATCTCTCACGTCGGGAACGTCTCTGAGTGCACTTGGGGTGAGAGTGAAGTCGGAACTAAGCCCTGGGCCTCCCATGGAAGCTGCCCTCTCTGGGGGGGTCCCAGGGGCAGCTGGAGGGAGCAGGGTTGGGCCTCAGGGTGACTCAGGGGAGGATTCCTTGGAGGGAGGGCCTGTGGTTCCCTTCTGGAAGGAGAACTGGCTTGAGGCAAGATGGGCTGAGAAAGAGGGGCTTGGGGGTGAGCCAGGGAGGCCTGCCTGGCACACTGAGCCGGAGGTGCAGCTGTGGAGGAAGGTGCTGGCTGGGGCAGGGGGCTGAGTTTGGGGCCCGGATCACCCACCTGCCCAGTCAGCCATCCCTTGAGGTGGGCTGGCCTCTCTGTTCTGTCCAGGCCAGCCAGGAGCTCCCTGGGAGTGAGCTGTGGACAACGACGGAAAGTCTGAGGGCTGTAGCCTGGCAGCGATGTCAAGTAACAATCCCACAATGTTCCTGGGCCCTGGGCGGGCCGGCCGGGCCCTTCCTCAGCGGGGAGGAGGCCTGGATTCCACGTGGAACGGAAAGGGGACATGGAAGAGTGGGGCTTTGGATCAACGGATGCCTCCTGTTGTATATCTACTGAGGAAGCCAGGCCTGCCCACCCCGAATGAAAGAAAATAAACTTTGCACACATATTTTAGAAGGTGGGAAACCCTGTTTCTCAGCAAGCAGTGACACTGAACTCCAAAACTTGCATCTCTGCTGAGGTAACCATTGGACTATGAGTAGGAAAGAGACCGTGAGGAGCCTGTTGTGGCTGGATATGGCTGTTACACAAGGGGCTGCTGTTCTTGCTGAGTGGTTTGGTAGGTTGTGCTGGATTTCCGGAACAGCCTATGGGGTGGTGATGATGATGAAGGTGGGTGGCAGGCCCCAAGCTTAGTACTTGGTATGGGTGACCTCACTTAATCCTTACAGTATCCCTACGAGGTAGGCACTGTTTATCACCCCCTTTTTTTTCCTAGATGAAAATGTGAGGATCAGAGACTTTAAGTCACATTGGCAAACAACTGGGCTGGGATTCAAACTCAGGTCAGGGTCACCTCAAAGCCTGCTCTCTGAACCAAAAACACACTCTCAGGATTGGAAGGGGTGTCTCAGACACTGTAAACAGCTCTTATCCCTTTCCTCTCCCAAAGCACTGCCAGCCTCTGCTTTCACCTCCACGGAGATGGGCGCTCACGCTCTTGTAAACTGCTCCTTCAGTCAGCTCTAAATGCTACGGGATTCTCCGCATTGAGCTCAAATCCCTCTCCACGAAACCTCTGCGGCACATAGGATGACCCATTATGAAAGTCTGTAAGCCTCTGGGAGGTAGCTCTCATAGCCTCCAAAGGCTGTTTTATTTCCAGGTTCTGTATGCTCCAGCCTGCTGCTGCCTCAAAAAAGTTCTGCAGGTTTCCACGTGGAAACTGAGGTCGAGCAAAATAGACCTTTGAAGGTTGATCTGATTTTCAGAGATGGCAAATAGTCATCTGGAATCATGACTTGTCTATGAGGTGGATGATTGAGCTGAGAAAAATTATGGTCTGAAAGAAAAGTTCTTATCTGGTCCAAACTGGCACCGAGAGTAGCTATTCCTAGAAGAAACTGGCAAACTATAATTTAAACAATTAGCAACGTTATTAGACTCAGTGTGGAGCCTCCCAAGTCAAGTTCTTCCAAGTTTTCTGAGAAAAGGCATACCCCAATAAAATGGAGACAAGCACTGTGGCAATTCCATTTGGCAGAATCCTAACAACTTGTGACATGAGCACTGCATTTGGGCGGTGACTGAAATGAGGCTGGAAATTTAGAATGGTGAAATGAAAGCTAACCCTCTGAGCTGTGGACTACAAGAGTTTGTGGCATCCAGTCTTCTCGGTGGAGGTGGAAAATGGAGATGAAGAGTGAGGCTGGGTGAGGGGCGGGGAAGCCTGACACCTCTCACAGGCCTGCAACTCAGCTGGAGGCAAATCTGTGGCCTTTCCATGAAAGCCTGGTGGCCTTTCCAGTAACAACCATGACTTCAAAGGACAGCCAAAGAGCAGATTGGACAGTTTTCCCTGGGGAACATATTTAACCATAGTGTGCATTGGAGCCCTGCACACAGAGGTGGTGGAAACTATAACTGGCAATTCTGGGTTCCTCAACCAAGTCCTCAGGGGAGGGAGGCAAAGGGACCAAGCCAAAAAATCTGCTTCAAACTGGACTCCCCAGGGCGGAGGTCACAGGCAATGGGTTCCAGGAACTCCTCAACTGACAGGGCCCTCTCCAGCCCAGGAGGTCCCGGGGACACACCTGCTTCCCTTTGCCCTTTAAAAGTCCACTCAGCCCAACTTGCCTGCTCTTCCCACCAAGCCTGGCTTCAAAATGAGACCGTCTGCTTTCCTTCTCATCCCCACAAGGACAAGCCCTAGGTTCCTAGGGGCGGAAACATAACTGCAAGTCAGGGATGAGCCACAGGGAGGGCGCTGAGGACAGGGCAAAGAGCAACTCCTGGGGGACGAGAAGCAAGACGGCAGAAGCCAGCTGTCCTCTCTGGAGGCCACTGAGGGGTCCAGCCCCCTGCCCTAGCATAGCTTGGGCAGCTTTGCAGGAGATGGCAGTGAGGTCTGCCGTGGAACCAGAGGACCCCTTGCAAAGAGGAGAAAAGCCCCCTTTTTTTCCTCATCTGCACATTATGAATGAGGGGGAAGGACTAAATTGAGAGCCCACCTAGCAGCACTCAGTGTTCAGCGTTCAGAAATTACACAAAGGTTTGTTAAGTGGATGAAAGAAAGAACAAACGCTGTCATGTTCAGCACGGCTTGCTTGGTTCCTTTTAAGTCTCAAAAATTAAGGAAATGAGTTTCAAACAGATTTTTTTTTCCTCTCACCTCCATACTCCTGACTGTTTTACACTATATATATATATATATATATATTTTTTTTTTTTAAGTATTGGGGACTGAACCCAAGATTTCATATGTGGAAAGCCGGCACTCAACCACTGAGGCACATCGGCTCCCCGAAACTAAACCCATTTGGGAAGCAGGCGCTCAACTGCTTGAGCCACATCCGCCCCCACCCCGCCGTTAATATTTTAATTTATTTAGTTCCCTCAGCCATTAAGATTGGATTGGAAAAACAAAGAGCCTTAGTGGAAAGTTTCACAAACACGTGAAACACGGATTATGAATTAGGAAAAACGTGTCAGCGTGCCCCTTCGCTTAGATTTTAGAAAGCAAGACACGGGAGGAGGAGGCCCTCCCTTGACCTTCCTCTTTGTATACTGTCCTCACAAAACAGAAGTTCTTTCTCCCTAATCCAAAATGTTTAGGCACCAAACAAATGGTCACATAAAAGGGATATATTCTATCCCTTGTAGACCAGGAATTTATAAGAGAACTAGACAGAAGCTGGAGAGAACTTGGTAGCTTCATTATCACAATAGCTGTATGAGGGATAACAGAATTTTATAAAAGCCACAGTCTGGAAAGCATCTTTAGTGACAAGGGCAAACCTCTAACACATTTGGATGCTCAAAGGGAGTATGCCCAAGGGGCCAAAAAGCGCACAACGACCAAACAGAAGCAAAGAATGACAAGAAGGGCTGAAATCCGGCCAGTCCTCTAGAGGTAAGGAGGCGTGCAAGCTCAACTTGCCCTCTGAAGTCTTTCATGCCTGACACGTGCATTCTTTGTTCAAGCAGCCCCACCCCGTAAAGCTATTTCCAGAATTTAGGTTACTACCCTGGGCTGCTTTCCTTCCTACCTGAATACCGTGAGAGTCAAGCTTACTGTGTGACCTGTTCACCAGTGACACAGTTCCATTAACCACAGCTCCCCATGTGAATTCTCACCTCCGGCAGTGGCTCCAGCCCTCACCGAGGCTGGCCGGGAGCCCGTGGGGGTGGGGTGGCTCACCAGCTGCTCACCCACCCAGCTAGGCGCTCCAGCACCTTGAAAACAGACCCGGAGGTCCTCCACAAACTAGACTGGGTTTCCCCTCCAAAATGCTCCCCGAACCTCAGAAGGAATGTTCGGGTGGGGAAATGTTAGTTTAAAGAAACAGTGGGAATCAGAAAAACCTACATTAAGCTCAACTGGAGAAGGAGGTGAAGATTCCTCCCACCTTGGTGTGAAGTTTAAATCCTAGGATGCCCTCAAAGCAGCAGGACACAAGTAGCAGAGGAACCTAGGAGACGGGGAAGGAATTCTAGAGGCAAAAAAGCAATCCTGGGAGATTGTTCCTGTGATTTAGACACTGTCACTCTGGAGGTGAGTGAGACGGCTTCTCCCAGCCCTGCTCTTCAGGGTGGTTTAGAGTTCTTCTCTCCTCATTGAGAGAGCAAGACTTTGCCATTTAGGCTTTTTAGGCCATTACTGGAAATCACCATGGTTCCCTGTTTTAGTGAACTGTTAAATAGAAAGTTCATACAGTTTAGATAACAGGCAAGCCTGAGGCATCTTTATAGAGCCAGGTTGGCAGGGACTGAAGTTGGAGTCCCATCAGAGCCATCCTGGACTCTGGCTCCTTTGGTTATCTGGGGCCCCCAGAGGACAATAACCAAGAGGGAGTGGAAGCCTGCTTGGGATTGAAGTGATTGGAATTTCTTAAGCCTCACAAAAGTGCAATATTCAGAAAGTTTTGTTTTATATATACAAACAGAGACAGTCTAGAAGGACTTCAGTGTTGACTTTTATGTGGAAGTGTGGGATGGGAAGTGCCTTATGTCATTATCCTGTCACCCAGCCTTTTTTCATTCAGACAAATGAATTTCTTTTTCCAGCAGTGCTTTCACTCTTAGAGAAAGAGGGAGACTGAGTGGGCAGAAGAAAGCCTGAGCTGGAAAGCCCTGTGGGAGGTGGGAGGCTGTCAGGCTGAATGGAAACTTTGGCCTGCCCCTGGGAAGGCAGCCCTATATTTTAAACTCAAGGACAAAGGGCTCCAACTTTCCCAGGATGTGGCGGCTTATGGCTCTGTCTTCGCTTTTCTCAGATATTTGAAAGCAGGGCTTGTCCAACTTGTAGATTAGAAAAGGATATGGGAACTTGTTCCCCATACTTTAAAGCAGGGGAAAAAAAAAAGCCTTGTGAAGAGAAGACAAAACCTGTTTGGTAACTTGTCATTTCAATGAAAACATGAACCCTTCACAGGTGAACATTCCATAGAACACACCTCCCCTTCCTCCTGCCACCCAGCAGCCTCGGGTCACAGTCAGAGGAGAAGAAGGAAAAAACAGACCGAGCACAATTATTTGATGAGTTTAAGAACCCAAGGGAACAGGTTTAAGGAAAAAAGAAGTTTATTAACTTGCCAAGTCACAGCGATAAAATATACTCAGAGAAAAACAATGACTTCATTATGTGGACGTCCATTAGGCAAACATCAGCACAGGTTACAGGTTTTTTGATGAGAGTAAATTATTTTCATATATATCTTGTTTCTCTCTTCATTCCTCTTTAACAAGCATTAAAGAACTAATCTCTTGGATCATCTGTACAAAATACACCACTGCCAAATCCTCTGAAAGATTAGTATCCTCACTGCCCAGGGCTGTGGGAATTTAAAAGAGAATACACTTCTAAATTTTTTTTAAAAAAATAAAAGAAGCCAACCCTAAGGTCCCTAAAAACTCATTTATCAACTCTATGAAGCTCTTCATGAAAGCCAGTTTCAAATAAAGGCCATCCTGCCTTGGGAGCCACCATCAGGAATTTGAGTGAAGACTCCTATGTAGTCAAAAACCACCTGGTGCAGTCGAAGGAGGGGCGAAGAGTAAGGATGTAGCCCAGCCCTGAGCCCTCTGCTTTGTGCTTCTCGAATACGCTTAGGTACCCAGTGAATACCCATCGAGGACTTTTCTCAACGAGCCTTAGAGAAAAATGCCAGTGAAGAGGGAAAAAGCAAAGAACAAAATGTCTATGAATTCTGTCAAGATAAGTATGTATACCAGGAACCATATATCACACAGAAGACGAGCAGGAGAGGACTGGAACAAATACTGTTACCCTGGTAATGACAAAGCATTACTGCTTGCAGATGAGACTCCAGTTTGACAATTTGTACACACATTCCTACAGGCAAAAGAGACTTTCTTTTTTTTTTTTTTTTTACTGATTTTAGGTATTAAGATAAAGAGTTTAAAGAAAAAAGAGAGAGACTGAGTTGAAAGCATCATTTTAAAAGGAAAAAACAAAAAAACAAAACTAAAAACCTGGGCATGTGAGACTCATCTTTCCTTTGTCATAACAATTTTGCTTTGAAATATGGTCCTTAAAATTATTTTGAGCCAGGTGACCCTTAAAGAGTGTCATACCACATAGTTATTGCAAGGAGACTAATGCCCCTCAGCAAAGGAGACTATGTTAACATGATACATAAACACACAGTTCATTAGAGGTTCTAATTTGAACTTCATACAGAACCTAGGAAGGCTTATATTTACCAGTGTTTGGGGCACAAGAAGTGACCAGAGTAACATATATATATATATATATAAAATCATGAATAAATAGAAGAAAGTATGAATAAATAGACAAAAAGGACATAACCAATTAAAAGAGAGTAACTGAGAATATATCACACAGAAACAAAGTTGCGTATCCTTAAGCTAAAACTCTAAATTTATTTTTCAAAAAATGTCATAATAGTATAGTAATATATATAGTCATGTTCACCCTATTCACAATGAAATCATAAAATAAGATAAAAGAAATAATCCTCATATAGAAAGGATATTTAAATTGTTACCCATACCCTCTATTATTAACACTGTGTGTGGCATCTCACTTTGTAAAAAAGAAATATGGTCCTAGTGAATCCTTTGAAGAAATCCAACATAAACAGGAGTAAAATGAAAAGCAACTACTTTTAAAAGCTGTAAAAATAAAATCCTTATTTAAATTAAGAGCATCAAGAATCTATGTGATTGCTTCGCGAGGACAGGAGCTGGATGAGACATTAAAAACTGTGGTTTTAAGGAGGTAAAATGAAAATCATTTTCTGTAACTTACAAGGCAAGGTGAACACTATGAAAAACACCCTTTCACAGCACATTTAAAAGTTTGAATTTAAGTAATACTCAACTGGAAAGAAACACATTCTGTTATGGTGATGGCTAAGCTCACTAACAAACGGGCGTGACTTCTAAGTGTAGGCCTTCCAGATCTATCTTTAGAGGTTGGCGGCTCCAGACTTAAATGGTTTTGATGATAAATGCTTGTGGCTACAACTCAGCATGTAAGACAGTCTGGGAGAAAACCAGGTCCTTTCATGCTGTGTAACCAAGTTCGCTAGTTTTTTTCCCTTTTGAATGAATCCTGAGACTTTATTCATGGAATGCAATCAATGAGGAATCTTTAAGAAGCTTTCGTTTCTTTCCATTGACTACTTACTTTGGAATATGCAGAACTAAATTAGGCGATTAAATTAAAGATTAATTTTAAAAAATGTTCTCCACTAAAAAAGGAACTACCTTGTTTATTTGGAAGCAGGGAATATTATTTTAATAGAGGACAGAAGAATGCACTGTTGAAAAAGGAGAAGCACGTTGGGTTTGCTGAAAAACCATGGTGGTGGGTCCTGAAAACCCACATTTGGAGTTAAACAGGTATTTGTCATCCATCACACTGCTTCAGAGCTGGGCCTATCGGAGACTAGGAAGCACTTGCATCCTGTAGTTACTTACAGTCTTAAATTTATATATACGTATAAATGAACGTGTGTATATACCCATACACAGTACTTCCACGTCGATATGTAAGCATATATGTATCTATAACATATTACATACAGACATAGATTCACAACACCCATCCATATACACATCTCCCAGTAACACAGACCTTGTAATCTGATGAGACTTGCTTTCTCAAAATTACCACCTTTTCCAAACTCAACCTTTCTATTTCACTCCCACAACTCAAAATTATAGTAAATCATACTAAGGGTGTCATTTCAATTTTCAGTGAAAAAACTATGCAAACCAAATTATAACAAAAAACAAAAGCATATCTAGGGCTAATGTGCCATCCTTCATCATTTAAAAACAAACAAGAACAAAAAAAATTACATTAAGACACTATAAGAAATTAAACAAGCATTTTAAATTTTTTCTCTTAGAAAAGGAGGGGAAAATCTCTTCTTAGAGAATTGAGTGTAAGAGATCTGAACTGGCTTTCATGTCATGTACTTGGGATAAAAGCTTGGATTAAAGATTCGAGAATGACAAATCAGACCCAACCTCCTCCCAAATCTAAACAACTCATGACCTTTACAAACCATGGATGCCTGTAAGATTTAAAGATTATTCTCTGAGTTCTTGAAAAACAAAGAGAAAGAGACAAGGGGGGCTCTGATTCTCTTTTACAGGATAGCCCTGTTCAGATGTGAGCTGGGAGGAGGGATGTACTTACTCTTTCTCATTCCTTAGCACCCCATCCTGAGTTCTGGCCCCTCTGAACTCTAACCCTCAACATGACACAGCAGCTGAGACTACTGCTACCACTCTTAAAGTAAGAATTTAAGGCTCCTGTATTGCTGGATGAGACGACACCTGTACTGATGCTAATGCTTCACTTCACCTCTCTTCTTAGGATAGGGTGAGGGAAGTTGTATATTTGCCATTCTGCTAGACGTGGCCAGCAACCGCGCCTCTTCCAGCTGCCCTCGCCATACTCTCCCTCATGAGTTTTCCTTCAGCAGGCCGAGCTTCCTCAGGGCCTCTCGTCGAGCCTCCCCAGTGGAGCCTCGACCAGAAAACTGGACAGTGATGCCCTGGGGTCTGAATCCAACTGCTCTGGGCAGAGAGCTTGACTGCTTCCCAACATCCTGACCACAGCCTGGCTGCCGGGGTTCATAGAAGCTCCTGGTAGTGTGCTGGCATGCATGGTGACCACTAAGAGCTAGGTCTGGACGGATGGTGATGGTCTTGCCAGCAGAGACAAAGGGACTAGGCTCACTCATTAGGATGTCATGGATGCTCTGGAAGCCATTGGCCAAGGCCGGGCGCTGCTCTGTCTGCATACCCCTGGACTGCTGACCACTGGTGGGCCCTCCTGACCGTGGGCTTACAGCTTCCCTGACAGGGCCAGGCTTGCTCTGGTCATGGGTCACTTGCTCTGGAGAGAAGCTTCTTCTGTGCTCAGCGTGGTCACCTCTTTGTGACGGATCTTCCGCTTCTCCCATGGTGAGGAAAGAGACACCACTGATGTTGGCCAACACCTGGGCTTTACGCTCCTGCACATTGACAGCCGCCCTGGAGATTGTCTTGTTGAACTCCTTGCCAGCACTGTTGGTCACGCTAATGTTACTTGGGAAGCGGTGGACCTTGGGTACAGGCTGTGCTGTATGTCTATGCCACGGAAAGTGGTCACCATTTCGAGGGGCTAAAGAGGCCAGTGTTCTCCATTCTCCAGGCCTGCCCTCTTTTGAGGGGGAGGTCGGGGAAATCACCTCACTTCCTGCCAGCTTCTCGGAAATCTGCTGAGCTATGACAAGTGGAGTAGGAACAGAGTGGGGAAGTTTGGGGTGCTCTGCTGGAGGGGAAGAAGGAAGCAGCTCCTTCCTGGGTTGAGCTGGAGTTGAGGTTACAGGCAGGGAAGGCAGAAGAACTTCTGGGACTGTGGGGTCAAGTGGTGGAGATTTCTCAGCATTTTGTTTCACGCACTCAAGGACAGGAATTTCTTCCTTTCCAACATGCCCAGCCCCTAAAAAGTGAGGGAAAATCCTCATAAGTTACCACCTTGTGTTAAAAATAAATACGTTAGGGGAGCAGATGTAGCTCAGTGGTTGAGCGCCTGCTTCCCACATATGAGGTCCTGGGTTCAACCCCCAGTACCTCCTTTAAAAAAAAAAAAAAAAAAAAAAAAAGCTAAAAATACATACATACATACATTACACTTCCTTTACCCTGAATTTAAATGGGTGTCCAAGGGGCTTAATACCAACTTCAGTACTATCTCCTGTAATCTAAATTCCCTGGACTAGTGAAAGAGCATATAGTGCATTATTTTCATACCAACAGTGAGGAAGAACCAACTGGTGATGGTGAAAGACTGGCAAGTAGAAGCGGCCAGTGCCTAGGAATCATCCTGTAAAATCAGACTTCTAAGGACCTACCATCTTGAGGGGTCTGACAAGTTAAGTTGCTCTTTGCCCCCATCAGAGGATTTCAGAAAGGGGAAACCGAGGTTGGAAAGCTGTGCGGCAAACACCAACCACTCCTCTGGATCTTTCTAGATGAAGGATACTTGGATTTGTCCCTTTTCTCTTTGAAACAGAAATGCTTCCTGAAAGCCCCAGGTAGAATTTAATACCTTTGAGCCTTTGAACATTTACTATATCCTTAACTTGCATCTATCACAGATCCCCTAATACTTTTCTGCGCTTATTTTTACATACCTGTTTCCCTCAACAAAACTGTAAGACATATATTATTTATCTTTGTTCTCCAAGAATCTCACACAATGCCTGCCACAGAGTAGGCACTTAAAATTGTTATGAAAATACCATGTTAGAGAATTGACAAACAGGGTGATTTATTTTCAAAAGTGTTTTCCCTGGCATCATTATGTGAACTGACATTTAAAAATGATTAACCAGTTTAAATTAAGGTAAATTAACTTAAATTTAAGGTACTGGGGGCCAGTGATTGAAGCTGGGACCTTGTATGTGGGAAGCTGGTGCTCAACCACTGAGCCACATCGGCTTCCCTCAGTTGGTTTTTTTGTTTGTTTTGCTTGTTGTTTGTTTTGGTGTTTTTTTAGGAGGCATCGGGAACAGAACCCAGAACCTCCCACGTGGGAAGCAGGCACTCAACTGCTTGAGTCACATCTGCTCCCCCAGTTTAAATTAATTTTAGGAACTATACTTCAAAGCAAAAGAGCAATGAAAATGAGAAATTCATATTGTCTCTTCTTTGAAGAGATGGCTCAAACCAAGCTCCTTATCTGGAGCCCAATAACATATAAGTGAAAATTCTGAGTAATGTAAAACCTTGCTTTAAGAAAATACCTACATATTTCTAGAGGCTTATCTACAAGTGGCAGTATTTTTTTTTTTTGGTTACTAAAGTAAAAGTATTTTCTCTCCCATCATTTTCAACATCCTTTCTAATCCTCATTTCCTTGCCCACATATATTTCTAATCATCCTTTCCAAAAAAAATAAATAAATAAAAAAATAAAAAAAAAAAAATTGGAAGAAACCTTCCTCTTTGCCCATTTCCCTCTAGTTCTTTCACAGGATTTGACAGACAAAAGCACACTTCTCCTTCAATGCACTCTGAGTCAAGTAAAACATACAGAGTAGATGCTGAGCCAAATTTTTGTTCTGTTCTTTTTCTATTTTCCCAAATCAGCTGACTTTTTAGTTCATATACTATCCTATAAGAAACAATATTATCCCTCCCTTGCTCTCCTCTACCTTCCTTATTTTTTTTCTTTTTAAAAATATATAATCTATTTGTATGCCAAATTAGTCTTGTTCTTTATCATACCCCTTTTAGAATTTCCCTTCCTGTCTTTTCATCCTAATGCCCTATGAAAGCATCTACTTGGTTGGACAATCAAATTGCCAAGAGGATGTTTTAGCCTATGAAAATTTGATAAGCCTCAAGAGCTTCTATCCTGGCAAACAAGGAAAGAAGCGCTCTGTGGTTGGTACGACACCAACAAACCAAGTCAAGGGTCTGGGGACAGTGCTTCCCTCCTCCCCTATGGCCTGAGACTCACCTGGAGGGCACTCAGGGTCCCCTGCTGCAGGTGCTGGCGGCACTAAATCAATGACATCTTCTGGTTCAGAGTGACTGGAAGTGCTCTCTCCCAGGGACTGTGGGGAGTGGCAGTGTATACCACTATCACATAGGACTTGTTCCTCGAAGTCATTTTCCAAGGAATCAATAGTCTCTTCAAAGAACAGGATGACATCCTTTTCCTCATGTGTGAGGTACTTCAGGCTCTCATCATCCTATAGGCAGGTTTGGGGATTGGGGATGGAAGAGATAAAAAACAGTGGTTTCAATGAAGAATAAAAAGGCCACAACAAAGTAGGGATCAATACATAGGCCAGGGTAGAATTCACTGTGTTCCCAAATTTTCATGTTAGAGAAGGTCTGCCATTCAGTCTACCCTACTGACAAACCAGTGTCTGTAAATGTCCCTTACCATTTGGCTTGCACAAAAAAGAATACTGTCAAAAAGGTATAGCAAATTAGGTTCTAGCTTTGTAGCTTCTCGGGAAGCAGTGAAAAAAACACAATTCTCCTTTGGGACCTCCTTGAGAAAGCTGTTTTCAACTTCCTGCTGAAGCACTATCAGAAATACTTGTTTTTTCCATAATCACAATGGGTTAAAGATTATGGATTGAACTCACTTATTATTCCTTTCCCTCAAGAAACCCAACTAAATCAATAAAGGGATTTTTTTAAAGGCATAAGTCATGAAGACAAAGATAACAGGAAAAGAGATGATAGCAATATCTTTTGGAAGTTAGATAGATGAATCATAGGTGGTAACTGACTTAGAAGACCCACGAAAGCTGAATTTTCCAGCAGCTGGGGAAAGCCAAGAATCAACAGCTATGTAGCACTCCTGCTGCAAACTCAAGAATTGCTGGTACTGGTGACACTGAAAACAGCAGAATAGGTTCAAAGTCGCTTTCAGAAGAAATTAGATCACCCTGGATAAAAACCAGATGTTTATTCTTTGTAAAAGAGAGATTGTGAACTGGGATAGGTGAAGCAGAGATAATGGTGAAGAACTTTATTGAAAACAGAGGGACTAAGTGAAGCCAAATAGACACCCTCTAACAGAAGATAGGAAGACTTTTCTCTGGCAAATCTCATCAGTCTAAGAGCCAGAAAAGACTGACATCAGGTTCCTTAGTCAAATAGCTCAGCAAGATCGCTTCACAAGTGAAGATCACAGTCGAAAAACCCCAGCATAGAATTTTCAACCAGTTTCTTAATGTTCTTCTTTTAAATACATACAAAAATTTAAAAATCACCAACCACTGAGGAAAACCTCAAATACGAAAGATATATAAAAACAAACAACAGACACTACGTACAGGAAACAAACTACTAGAGTGATAAAAATTCCATAGATGTTATCATCGCTAATATCTTTAGAGCGGTAAGAGGAAATATTGAATCCATAAACAAGAATATAATGCTATTTAAAAAAACATTAGAAATAACAACTAAATGAATAAAATATCTAGGAATAAATTTAACAAGGATGTAAGGGATTAGCATAAGGATAACTACAAAACATTGCTGAAAGTAAAGAGGACCCAAATAAATGGAAAGACATCCTGTGGTCATGGACTAGAAGACGTGGTATTGTTAAGATGGCACTACTACCCAAACTGACCTACAGATTCAAGACAATCCTGATAAGAATTCCAACAGCATTCTTTGCAGAAATAAAAAAGCCAATCATCAAATTCATATGGAAGGGCAAGGGGCCCTGAATAGTCAAATTCATCTTGAAAAGGAATAACAAATAACAAAACTGGAAGACTCACACTTCCCGATTTCAAAACTTATTACAAAGGTACAGTAATAAAAACAAAAAGGTACTGGCAAAAAGACAGGCATACAGAACAATGGAAGAGAACGGACAGTCCAGAAATAAACCCACATGTCTATGCCAATTGAGTTTTGAGAAGGGTGCCGAGTCCACTCAATGCGGAAAGAATAGTCTCAACAAATGGTGCTGGGAAAACTGGATATCCACAGGCCAAAGAATGAAAAGGTACCCCTACTTTACACCTATACAAAAATTAACTCAAAATGGATCAACTACCTAAATACAGGAGCTAAAACTATAAAACTCTAAGAAGAAAACATAGGGCATGATCTTCAGGACACTGTATTATGCAATGGATTCTTAAGTCTTTACACCAAAAGCAGGAACAATGGAAGGAAAAACAGATAAATGGGATGCCATTAAAATTAAAACATTTGTGCATCAAAGGACATTATCAAGAAAGGGAAAAGACAACCTACAGAATGAGAAAAATATTTGGAAACCATATATCTGATAAGGGATTAATACCCAGAAACTACAAATATCCTACAACTCAACAAGACAAAAAAAAACAATTAAAAAATAGGTAAAGGACCTGACATTTCTCCAAAGAAGAAATACAAATGGCCAATAAGCACACAAAAAGATGATCAACATCATTAACCATTTGGGAAATGCAAATCAAAACCACAATGAGGTACCCCCTCAATCCCACTAGAATGTCTACTGTTAAAAAAAAAAAGAAAATAACAAGTGATGATGAGGATACAGAGAAATAGGAACCATAGTATGTTGGTGGTGAAAAGTAAAATGGTGCAGCCACTGAGAACTTCCCACACAGATACCCAGACAGACAAGAAAGAAGATGACTGTGACGACAGAGGCAACAAGTTGTAGGATATTTGCTGTCATCATCATGATCCACTACCAAAAAAAGACAGAGGCAAAAATTGAAGCATTGCAGCTGCAAGCTACAGAAGGCCAAGGATAACTAGAAAACTACCAGAAGCTAGGAAGAGGCAAGCAAAGATTCTCTCCACTGTTTCAGAGGGGCCATGGCCTGCTGACAACTTTGATTTCAGACTTGTGGACTCCAGAATGGAGACAATAAATTTAAAAAAAAGTCCTAGAGATAGCAAGTAGATTACAGGTTATCAGGGGCTGATGGGGGAGGGGTATCTTGTGGAGGTAATGCTTAATGGAGACATTAACAATAATAAGGGTAGAGTTAAACCATGGTACATAAACAAGATGAATATTAGATATCCATTTTAAATGGTGTTTTCAGAGAATTATGTTAAGTGAAAAAAAATGCAGGTAGCAAAACAGAATTAAAGAATTGTCTCGATTCCATTGAAATATATGCATACTTAATATATATACACACACAAAAATATTAAAAGGATATAGGGTGAAATGTTAACAGTGGGGGAGAATGAAGGTAAATAACAAAGAAAGCAGTATGAGTTCAAAGTGGTTGCCCCTGGTGAGGAGAAGAGGGGGGTGTTACATATCAGACTGACACTGTTTATAAACTTATTAAACTATTTAACTCTATGAGGATGAAGTTTGGTAAAACACAAATATATATATGGGGAGAATAGGTGATTAAGAGCTGATCCATAAGCTGTAGAGAAAAGCTTTGCATAGTGTGATCTGAGAAGTATTCAAATGCCAACTTACTCCAAAGCATCTAACTTCCAGGCCTATTACAGAGCCTGCATGTCTCCACAACTACACTTCTCTTCAGTTTAAGGGGCATAGTCTATACTTGTTGCTGGGATGATTAACGTAAGAATTCATGCATATTTCTCAAACTAGTCTTGAGCCAAATAGCTCAATCCTAAAGGATTCAGGAAAAGAACTCAGGAAAAGGAGAGAGATCTACAGCATGAGTTAGGTAACAGGTATAACAGACTATTGCTAGGGAGAATGAGCAATATATACCCATTGGATATAAACCTATATACAATTGCTGGATAATAAGGTAGGTGTCCGTTTGGTAGATATAGACAAACCATTTTTCAAAGTGGGTGTACCAGTTTACATCCCCACCAGTGAGGCATGGAAAGTACTGGTTGCTGTACAACCCTGACTGATAGCTATGCAGTAATACCCCATGTGATTTTCAATTTCACTTCTCTGATGACTAATGGTGTAAAGCATTTTTAAAATACCATGCATTGGCCATTTGGTGATCGCTTTTGAAGTACCACTTCAAGTCTTTTGCTTATTTTTCTATCAAGTTGTCTTTTAAAAAAATAATTTGCATTCTCAAATAATATACATTCTAGATACAAATCCTTTGTTGGATAGATTTATTGCATAAATCTTTTTCTCACTCTGTGGCTTGCCTTTTCTCATTCTTATTGAGGGTCTTTTGATGGCTAGTCCTTGATTTTAATGTAATAAATATATCAGTCCTTTCCTTTATGGTTACAGCTTTGTGTGTCCTATTTAAGGGACTAGTGAATAGATGCCAGGAGTGGTGTTGAACAGCCCTCTTATAAGGCACAGGACAACCCCCCACAACAAAGAATTACCTGACCCCAAATGTTGACAGCACCAAGGTTGAGAAAAGCTGATCTACAGAGATGGTCATATTCTTTTTCTCTTTTACTCTGTTAATGTACTGAATTACAGCGATTGATTTTCAATTATTAAATCAACTTTGCATTCTTGGAATAAGCCCAACTTGATTGTGATGTAATTATCTTTTTTTTAAATGCATCACTGAATTTCATTAATAATATTTTGTTCAGAATTTTTGCATCTACAGCCATGAGACAGACTGGTCTGTACTTTTCCTTTCATTGTAATCACATTTTATATCCTTTTTGTTTTTAAAATTTGAACTTTTGAATCATTATGTCCTAAAATTTTAGCTCATGGCGTATCTTTTTTGCTCCACCTTTTTTGAGATTGGGGTTGGGGGCAGAGACCCAGGCTGCCTTTAAGAATTTCTTTCTTCAAGTGAAATTAGAACAGTTCCATATTAATTAGGTCACTGTAATATTACCATTTTACACACCCAGCAGTTGTACAGCCCCTAAGAACTTCAGTGCTCCCTCTAGTAACAGGGTCAGAATAAGGGGACATTAGAGGAAGATACTACAAGGGGGAAATGGGTACAAAACTTATGTTTTATTTACCATTGGGCCAAAGTATATTGTAATCTTTAGCAATCCTTTATGTCTATAGAATACATGACCAAGGAATTTATGCATTATTCTGCAAACTCCAGGACCTTTATTGCAAATCTTGCTTCCTATTACTCTCCCTTTTACACCCTATACTAGGGAATGCATATTTTTTCTACAAAGTTAGAGAGAGTAAATATTCTAGGCCTTGTGGGGTTTACTGTGGCAACTACTCAACTCTGTCAATATAATGTGAAAGAAGGTATAGACACTATGCAAATGAATGAGCCTGGCTGTATTATAAATTTATATTTATAAAAACAGATGGATCCAGGTTTGGTCCACAGTCTGTAGACTCTTGTTCTATACTCTAATCAACTTGAACCACTTGTCAATTGCCTATACCTGTTTCTACGTCAGCGATGCCCATCCACATAGCCACATTTTACCTATCCTTCATGGTCCAATTTAAATGTTACACATCCCCAATCCACTCCCATGGCATCTACTGAATCACACATTCAAATATTTGAGCATGTACTAACCATCAGGCACAGTACAAATACAACAGCATAAACACTGTTTTTGTATCTAGAACTTACCATCTAAAGAGGGCTTCAATTTCATTACAACAAGGAGACCAGGGGGTGTTACAGCCTGGGATTAGCTCACATTTTGGGGGAAGAAGGTCTGATCAGGAAAAACTTGACAAAAGACATGATATATTAATTAATAACATGAAAGAAGTGGGTGGGTGTTAAGCAAAAAGAGATGAAGGCTAGTTAAATATGTATTTCATTAAGTTCCATGTTGGCTGTAGTATGAAAAATACTGAATATGGGAAACAACTTAGAGTTAAAAGGCCACCTATGCTAGAGAACTGGAATAAAAGAAGTATATGGATTTGAGAAATAATTAAAAAGTAGAATCAACTCCCTATATAAAATTCTATTTTTGCTGTAGTTATTTATCATGTATGTTTTTCCCCTCTATAGACTTTACACCTAAAGAAAGGACAAATGTCTGATATTTCCAAAGCGTGGTTGTCTCACATCCAGAAGGCAATCATTGTAAACAAAATATACTGAGGGAAGTTTCTCAAGATGGGAGACGACTGTTTTTATCATCCAAGGTAGGACTGGTCCTAAAAAATACCACCCATTGAGCTCCATTTCCATTCAACTTATTCAGAAACTGGATTCAACTTTAAAAAATGCTTCTAAGGAATTTTAGTTCATAAGTCTTTGGAATGTGAAAATTATGTTCCCAGAGAAATAATTTTTAAATGGCAATAATTTGTTTCATAGCAAACCTCCAAGTCTATATAACTTAAATTCAGTATAACTACAATATCTGATGCAAAAAGTATGATACCCTTAATCTTTTTAACATCATAAATTATATTGAAACAACATATCATCATACTATAGTTTCTCTAAGTGTTACAAATCTAAATTAAAGAAAAACTAAAAATAAGAAAATTAAAATAAGTTGTTTAAATAAAACAACTTATACTTCTATTAAGTTCATACTTGATAGAAGCAGGTTTAATTAGACGATTTATTTAGGTTCCCACCTTGCTGGAGAGAGCAAAGGGGGTCCTGGGTATGTTCAAGGATTTTAAAGATCTATGGTACTGACAGTTATAACCTGAACTTTGAACTTTAATAGCTATTGATACAAATATTATTAATTCTAGTCTGCTTTATGTTTATCAGCCAAGTTAGGGTTATTTTCTGATTCAAAAAAGGAACGACTGAATGCATATTGATTTTACCCTGAAGATGATAACACATTTTAAACAACGCCTTTCCTATCTGTAAGTCCCAGCAAGTCTCGTGCACTTTTAACCTGGAGTCCCTCAAGCTCACAGTTTTCTCTCAGTGGTTCCTACTTCTGCTCCCTCATTACTTGTACATACGAGACACAAATCAATTTTCCTGGTAATCAGCATTGTCTGGGCAGGGCCAGAAATGCTGTCGGCTCAGTCCATTGCCTAATCCCTCAAACACCAAGCTGCCCTTCAAATGAACCTATGCTCTGCTTGCACCTGAGAGGGAAAGTGAGTAGAAATGGGAAAAAGAGAGAGAGAGAGGGTCAGATGTGGCTCAACTGGTTGGGCGTCCGTCTCCCATATGGAGGGACCCGGGTTCGATCCCTGGGACCTCCCGGTAAAAAAAAAAAAAAAAAAAAAGAGAGAGAGAGAGAGAGAGAGAGAGAGAAAAAACAGTGCCAAGAGCTGGGAGCAGGGCACTTCAGGGCTAGAAAAGAGGCACTGGGACCCAGCCTAAGAGATTTCCTGTTTACTCTTCCAGTGCCTAGGAGACACTGGTTGCTGCCTCTTTCAGACAGGGACATTACAGAGGAAGGCATGGTCCAAGAGGAAGAGGTATGGCATACAAAAGGCAGCATTCTCATACATGCCTGAACATGGATGAGCCTTGAAAACATGATGCTGACTGAACCAGACCAGGCACAAAAGGACAAATATTGTATGATTCCTCTTACATGAAATAACTAGAAGAGCAAATTCATAGAGACAGAAAGTAGACTAGAGGTTACCAGGGGCTGGGAGGAGAGAGGAAATAGGGAGTTATTGCTTAATGGGTACAAAGTTTCTGTTTGGGGTGACAGAAAAGTTTTGGAAATAGTGGTGATGGTGTCACAACAATGTCAATGTAATTAATGACACTGAACTGTACAATTAAAATGGTTGAAATGGCTAATTTTATGTTATATACAATAAAATATTTTAAAGAAAATGCCAAAATATATATATTTTTAATAAAAAAGGCAAGGCAGTAAGAATTTGAGCTTTGAGAGCATCCAGCTAAAAAACTGGACAACAAACATTTTAAATGAATGCTAGCAACTGACACAAAAGTCAACAAGCCTAGATATGCTTATGTTAGTATAGATTTTGAACAGGAATTTTCTTGTTGGGGAAATGGTAAAGCAAGAAAAATAAACTTTTTTTTTTTTGTTGAACAGAAAAGCTGAAAAGGCTTAAAATACACTAAAATAACTTCTACCTAAGAAATGACTGAACCTTGCTTCCACAATTACATTCTTAGGTTTTTTTCTTTTGTTTTGTTTTTCATTTAAACAAATAAATTTGGTTTAATTGCAGAAGAGTAAGACAACTATGGCAATTATTTGTGAAGGAAAAAAAAAAAAAAAAAAAAGCCCCAGCAGAATTCATCTTTATACTCGACCAAAAACAAAACAAAACAAAACAAAAACCATAGAAAAAATGATTATGGCCAAAAAAAATTTCTAGAGATGAGCCAAGCACCTCTTAAACCACCAGTCTTAAACAGTAGGCAGTCGAGGGCATCTGCTTTGGCAGAGTGTGATTTGATGTTCACATATTCTTCTCACAGAAACCAAAATTATCTCCCTGACACTTAAGCCATGCTTTATTGATTTGCTAATTCAACTTGAAGACAGACCCCTGAAGCTGAAAGAGAATAGGGGGAAAGAGAATACAAATTTTTAACAAATATTTATTTATTTATCCTCCCCCCCCCACTCCTATTGTTTTTGCGCTTGCTGTCTGCTCTCTGTGTCCATTTGCTGTGTGTTCTTCTGTGTCTGCTTGTCTTCTCTTTAGGTGGCACTGGGAACTGATCCTGGGACCTTCTAGAGAGGGAGTGAGGTGCTGAATCTCTTGTGCCACCTCAGCTTCCTGGTCTGCTGTGTCTCTTATTCTCTCTCCTCTGTGTCTCTTTTTGTTGCGTCATCTTCTTGTGCCAGCTCTCTGCATGGGCCAGCACTCTGCGTGGGCCAGCACTCTGTGTGGGCCAGTACTCCATGTGGGCCAGCTCACTGTTGGGCCAGCTTGCCGTCACCAGGAGACCCCGGGAATCAAACCCTGGACCTCCTATATGGTAGACAGGAGCCCAATCGCTTGAATCAAATCCGCTTCCCTGAGAATACAATTTTAAAGGGCCTCTTCTGTAGTTCCCTACACAACTTAAAATGTTCATGTTTACTTTGGCAACCTCATAAAAAAAGATCATAAGTACACATGGCATTTCCCCACAGTTTCAGAAATTATGGTAATTTCTAACTAGTCACTCTTCTAATTTTTCACTATGGCTAACCTAACCTATACTTCTAGAAGGAAAGGGGCACAAATCAAACCAGTGAGGGATGAGCTATTATGTGTCTGGTTTTGCTTACAGAACTAAAGAATAAGGCTTTAAGGACTATACTCTGGCTCCCTGGCTGCCTTCAACCTCTTTTAAACAGGCAATATGATAAAGAGATCTTGATTAAGATGAAACCCCTCACGTGTAGGGTATCACACATGCTCCTAGATGCCTCCTAAACTGTCCTGCCACTCAATTGTGAGATCCTAACAAGGTTATAACCATTACCAATCAGTTCTTACATACAGTAGGCATTTACTAAATGTTTACTGAAATTGAACTTTTATAAAAGCTATGTCACTTTGTCTTAAAGTAGCTGTTTTGACCAGGTAAGTTTTTATTCACTCTGGTTAAGAAGCCAGAACAGAAAGGAGAAGAGGGTTACTTACTGTCCAGTTGGCATATCCTTTACCACTCCTGATTCTATTTCCTCTCCTTGAAATCATAGCGCAAATAGTATATCAGATTTCTGGTGTACCTCTTAGACTTCAGGCTAATTCAGACATGAAGAACATATTTTCCATTTCCTGTTTTATCTTCTTATTCCATGACTACTGGGTGAAGCCAAAAGACATCAATTGCTTTGGAGAAGGAAGAAAGACTTGTTCAAAGACTCGTCATGTGACTTTAGAGCCATGATCTTTGTTAGCTAAGGGGATGTGGAGAACAGGGTTTCAAGACAGTTCATTGAATATGACATCTTCAAAAACTCAACAATGAATTTGGATCATGGCTTTTGTCTGAGTTACGGATAAAAATGAGTAGGAAGTATGCTTGAGGGTTAGAGATGTTCTCAACCCACCCTCAAAGAAGCAGTCATATTAGTAGGATTAAATTTCATAGGAACAATGGGAATTAGGAGCATCTAACTCTTTTCAACTAGTCAAATTGTATTATTTTCTAGAGGAAGCACTGGTGTGCCAGATTTTAGGAACACATTCAGAATAAGACCCAAAGAATACTGGCATGAGACACCGTGGCAGTGGCACCTACGATGTTTTGTGAGATGGTGTGAGTGTTTGATACAGGTTAACCTCAAGAGGTTCAGAATATAAGGTAACCCAACACCCAAAGCTTCCTTTAGTAGCCTTAAAGAGCTATTATGAATATCTCTAAATCCTTCTTGAGCCTTTTAGTTCTAGTCCACATCATATCTCAAAGTAGTAAGTGGCACAACCACACCACCAACTTTGTAGAGAAGTGCTGCCTTTTATTTGTATTAAAGCTGCCCCTCTTAACAAATGCCAGGCATATACCCCTTTAGTTGAGTATTCCAGGCTTCTAGCCACTTGGTTCTAGTTCTAACTATTTCTTTCATAAAAAATGTCCAGAGAAAGAAAGCCTTACAAGAAAACACACCACACACACACACACACACACACACACACACACACAGAGAGAGAGAGAGAGAGAGAGAGAGAGAGAGAGAGAGAGAGGCACCTAGTCTCTTGAGAAATAAAGACATCATATACATGTATACATCGTATATCTCTTCCAACAGCCTTGGCCACAATGGAGGCCCTATGGAGAGCCATAATATTCCTAGTTAAGTAGCTATTATAAGTTTTCACTTGCACGGGCTCAAGAGAAAAGTTTCTAAAGAGCAGGGATCAGTTATAAACCAGGATACTTTTATTTAACACAGGCATTAATCTAAAAAGAAATACTTCTAAAAATCGGGACTAGATTCTCTTTTATTTAAAGAGCCCCTCAAGAGGTACATTTACACGCAATACAATTGGAGGCCTACAAATACTGTTTACTGATTAATCTTTTATGATGTCAGGGTTTAAAGGATTTCATATGGGGAAACTACTATGGTTGATTCTCATCCAAAAGAGATGTCATATAAAAAAGCCCTGAAGACTTAGAATGAAAACACGTCATTCCTCTCCAAATTAAGATATCCAAAGAGTAAAGTACAAGGTTTAAAATTTTTGTAATGTTGTAAATAGATCACTCTTCAAAGGGAAGCTGGCTGTTAAGCACAGTGCTTTACCCAAAAAAATCAAGTATTAACCAGTTGTTCAAAAAACCTCAGTTGCCATTTTAAATTAAATGTCAAATTTTCTGTTTGCCAGTTCCAAGGAAGACATACAACTGTGAAATAATAATAGATGACAACTAAACTTGGCTCAATAATTATCCATAAAGGAAAATGCTTGAAAACAGTCAACAGGCCTAAGCAGAAGATAATGGAATATATCCTCCATCATTCCATAAGAAATATATAGTAAAGTGGAATATGTGGCAGAGTTCTATAATCAAACACACACCATAATAATATAATTTAATTATATGATAGGGATTCTTTAATTTAAATTCAAAGTAAAATAAGATTGGAAGAAGCAAGAAATTTGTGAAATAATGGGCAGAGGGAATGTTTCCCTTTTACCATCTGTAGCAGTTTGGCATATTTATGAATTCCAAAAATAGATATTGGATTATGTTTGTAAACTGGTCTGTTCATCTAGGGGTGATTAAATTATGATCAGAACTTTGATTGGGCCACATCAGTAGAACATGGAGTCCCCGTCCCTTTGGTGGGCAGGGACACACAGAAAAAACTACACAGCAGAGCAGAAGAGTTAGTTGGAGTTTTGATGTGGGAGTTTTAATGCTGGAGCCTGGGAAGTAAGTACACAGAGGGGCAGAGAGAAGGCTCAATTAGATATGGTAGAGGCACCTGAGAAGAGAGAGGAGCCATTTGCTTGAAAGTATACAGCTGGCCTTGTAGAGAAAGCAGAGCAGCTGAGCCCAGAGAGAAACAAGTCCCAGGAAGAAAGGAACCCAGGAAGCCTGAGCCCTGGCAGATGTTGGCAGCTATCTTGCTCCGACATGTGGCAATCGACTTTGGTGAAGGAAGTAGTTTATGCTTTATGGCCTGGTAACTGTAAGCTCCTACCCCAAATAAATACCCTTTATAAAAGTCAACATATTTCTGGTATTTTGCATCAGCACCCCTTTTGCTGACTAATATACCATCTCACCGAGTGTTTGAAGAAAAAAATAATAATTTAGAAGACGAATGACATGAGAGAGAGATAAAAAAAAGGTAACTATGGATCCAAAGGAGAAGATGGTAGCAGGATAGATTGGAATCATGCTCAATCTCAGCTGAGGGCACTAGAAAAAAAGCAGCTGGTATTAATAGACACTGATTAGATGCCAGACATTTAATACTCATGATATCCCTTGAGAAAGAATTATTACCCACTCACCTTTTTTAACTAATGAAGAAACTGAAGCTGAAAGTGATTAAATAACCTTCCCAAAGTTGCAAAGGTGTCAAGTAGTCAAATTTGGATTTGAACCCAGGTCTGTCTCTAATACATTTGTGTTTATTAATATTCTGGCCTGATTTTCAGGATACAGACTGGTGAACAAAGAAGAAAGCAATTTTGTTGTGGATTTAAGAGAAATTATAAATATCTTGGGGAATGCCCTTCTGGTAGCTACAATTATTAACTCAACCCCACTATAAAACCAATGCAGGTCAACATTGAGGGCTTGAAATAACACTTCCACTACAAGCATCATAATGCTGTTCTTGCTTCTTCCATATTGACCTTCTCATATTTATAAATGTAAGAGAGTTATTGTATTTCCCATCTTTGAGCCTGATGGTATTTCTAATATATTACAAAAAATATGTCCATGATAAAAAGTCTTTTTAAAAAGCCATTTCTCTTTGTGTCTTTGGAGCTGAAACTCAATAGACATCCTTTTAAACAAGAGCCGTTGTCTCTGAAGATATATTTATGTGTATGACAACTTGGCAAAGCATCAACATGATGTGTTTTCCAGTTTTCCAGATGCAGATTTTAATATCCCATGTGCCTCCACAGTCTACAAAAAGTGTATTTTAAAACTGCAGTATCCTGTAAACTCCCTGTATTCATTTTACTGACTTGCTTCTTCTACTTAAGATATCATGCAGGTACTCCAGCTGCTTTCACCCCTATAAAAGGCTATGTGCCTTTATTCTTTTCATTTTCTCCCTAAACCTTTGTGGTGGTCAGTGTGATGCACCACCCAAATCACCTGTTGGCAATGAAGGACTTATTCCCGCATCTGTTGGGAGTGCTGCTAGAAGACAGCTCACAGCTGTCAATGTTCTTTGGGGATTGTTTCAGGGGACTGTCAAGTTCCAATGCCTGATCCCTAAGTGGCTATAAAAGTGCCCCCACTCTTGACCCAGTGTGGGATCCAGCTCAGAGCTCCCCAAGAAACAGCTAGGGCCTTTGATGTGTCTACATCACAGCTCAACTTCTGCTTCCTCCTTCTTCCTTTGATAGATATTGATCCCAAGAACAGTCCTAATAAAGCTCCTGTACTCTAACCTCTGTCTGAGTCTGCTGCCTCAGGAAGCAAATCTACAACTACTATTTTATCACCAAGGATTATAATCACTAGAATGTGAGTGCCTCTGTTTTGTCCTTAACTCCTAGAGCTATGCTTCAATATTTGAGTAAATATATAAATCTCTCTCTCACATACATACACGAGAGAGAAAGAGAAGATAATATTTAGAACAGTCAGTTTCTATTCCTCAATGGACAAGTCTGTAGAGCTCAACCAAGTCCTATTTGTCTTTGGAGTATGTTAGTTTGAGTTACCATACAGGATTTGGTGTAAGTAGACATTAATTGAAAAATGGGCCCTATATGACTGCATTAGTCAGCCAAAGGGGGTGCTGATGCAAAGTACCAGAACTCTGTTGGCTTTATAAAGGGTGCTTATTTGGGGTAGAAGCTTACAGTCACAAGGCCCTCAAGACTCCAACTCAAGGTACCATAAGAGGTACTTTCTCACCCAAAGTCATTTGCCATGTGTTGAGCAAGATGGCGGGCAATGTCTGCAAGGGTTCAGCCTTCCTCTTCCTCCTAAATGTCTCTCTCCTCATGGCTCGTTTCATTCCAGGCTCAGCTGCTCTGTTCTCTTCACAAGGTCAGCTGTAAACTACCAGGCTCATTCTCTCTTCCTGGGCCACAAGATCCTCTGTGTATCTTCTCTGTGTGTCTACTACCGTATGAGAGTCTGTTTTATCTAATACAATCAAAGGGTATCATGCCCAGTTTACAAACGTAATCAAATATCTTTTTTTTGGAATTCATAAATAATATCAAACTGTTATACTCTGAAACAACTTATCTGCTTCCAATATACAAAGGGACAGACAAAGGATAAACATTTGCATTATCATAAGGAGAAATTGGGAGGGAATTTCCATAAACCTGCAGGGCATATTTCATTAGGTACTTCAAAGTCTGAGAGTCATTCTCAAGATGATGATTTCTTCTCCCTTGGGCCTCATGCAGACCCAGCCTTTCCACAGGCTTGCCCAACAGCCATTTTCTTGGTTCCACCCTCATCAAGCATCTGGGTGGTGACTGAGCCCCAGACCTCACCCTCCAAGAACATTGGGGTGATAGCCACTCCCTTCCTGAACTCTGGGGTACAGTCTCAGCCCCCTTAGTATAGTAAGGTGACAATAACATTCTCCCTAATCTCTGGCTTACAGGCCCAACTTTCTCAGAGCAATGAGTTGGTGGCCTGGCCTTCCCTAATATATGGGGAACAAGTCCATCCCTCTCAGACTTATGGGGTATTGACCTCACTCTTCCCAACTATTAGGGAATGTGCTCCACCCTCTCTGTAGCCTGAAGTAGTAAAACTCTACCTGAAGAGCAGGCTGGGACATCCACCCTCTTCAACTCAGGGGCAAATGCACCCTCTCTGTACACATGGGTGAGGTTCTTCTCTTGGCTGAAGGAGATGCCTTAATTCCAGATCTCAGCTTCCATGGCTTTCTTCTTAAAGTCATTTTTTCCTTCCATCTCTCCCCTGCATGTCCATTTTAGTCCAGGCTGACAGTGATTTTGTTCACACAGTTCTCTCAAAAAGCTTGTTGGTTTAGCATGCAGGAAGCAGGGTCCAAGCCATCAGACAGTAAAACTTTCCACAAGTCTTTCCTGGGTAACTGCATTTTTAATTCTGACTTACAGGTTCCAAGTTTAGTTAATTCCTCAAATGGGGCACTATTGTCTGGGGGCTTAATTTCCAGGGGCTTGGAATTTCTGGAATCAGTTTCTGTTTTCTTTGTGCACAACAATTCAGTTCTCAGCTTATTTCTCTCACTGCAAGGAGAAGCCAAGCCACATTCTCCAAGTTTACTTTGGAAAGCTCCTCAACTAAATGTCCAGGCTTGCCATTTTCAAATTCTGCCTTCCATAAAACATCAGGAGTCAATCTTGCTAAGTTTTCTACAACTTTAAAACATGGATCACCTTTCCTCCAATTTCCAATAGTTTCATCATTTACTTCTAACGCTCATAAAAAGTCTTTTTAGTGACCATATTCCTACCAACAGTCTCTTCAAAGCACTCTAGGCCTTTTCTATCAATCATATTTATTTCCTTCTAAGGCCTTATCAAAAATAACTTTAGGCTCCATATTACTACCAACAGTCTCTTCAAAGCAATCTAGGTCTTCTCCATCAAGCATCTCAGAATTCTTCCAAAAAATACCCCTTACTCATTTATAAAACCGTTCCAGCATTTTGGTAATTGCAAAAGCACCACCCCACTCTCCTGGTACCAAATTCTGTATTTGGCAGCCAAAGGGTGCTGATGCAAAGTACGAGAACTCTGTTGGCTTTATAAAGGGTATTTATTTGGGATAGACGCTTACAGTCACAAGGCCCTCAAGAGTCCAACTCAAGGTAACATATGAGGTGCTTTCTCACCCAAAGTCTGTTGCCACATGTTGATTCAATATGATAGTCGACATCTGCAAGGGTTCAGCCTTCCTTCTTCCTCTCAAGGCTCCATGGCCCTAGCTTCTTCTGATCTCAGCTGTAGGCTGGCATAAGGCTCCTTTCTCTCCCCAGGGCTTGTTTCTTTCCAGGCTCCGCTGCTCTGTTCTCTTCACAAAGTCAGCTATAAACTATCAGGCTCATCTCTCTTCCCTGGGCTACAGGATTCTCTGTATATCTTCTCTCTGTGTCTACTACCATGTGAGAGTCTGTTTTATCAGCCCAAGGCTGGGACTCAATGCTGAGTCCCACTCTAACGATGTGGTTGAATCAAAGCCTTAATCTTAACATAATTTAATCAGATGTCTCAGCTGAATCTAATACAATCAAAGAGTATCATGCCCAGAGGAACAGACCAGTTTACAAACCTAATCAAATATATTTTTTTGGAATTCACAAATAATATCAAACTGCTACAATGACTAAAACGGATATACAAAAATGTCATCTTTCTTCTCCAAATTCAAAGTACCTACCATACTTGTTATCATGGTCTTCCTCAGGAGGAGGAGGATAGTACGCATTATCTCAGGTCTCTATCAAAAGAGGCCTTGGTAAAAGAATGTTAAGAGATGTGCCTCAAGTTCAGCAAGAAAATGAATGTGAAAGGCAAGAAAATAATGTGAATACCCTGACTCCTAATTTGCTATCCCTTTTTACTTAGATACCAAGGTCATCTGAGGAACATCTCAATTTTAGTTCATCAACACATGCACAAAGTAGTCTTTTAGACTATTGTACCCAAGTTGGCCATGCCAAGTTTTAGAAACTCCCTTCTACATCTGAGCAGGATTGCATCCTAATTATGCTTTGGAGAACATACTCTGCTAATTACTGGAGTATTAACCTGTGTATCTTTTATACATACTTTTAATGTCTTCATAATATCTTTTAAAATTTAAAAACTAGTTCTAAACTCTCCATTCTTAAGTATTTGTAGGCTCTCAAATATTCAGAAAGTAATTTCAATATATTTTTCTTTTGGTGAAAAAAATATTTTGGTGAATTGCAATATATTTTCTTTTGTAAGGCTAAGAGGAGAGTTCTGAGAGCTGCAAGAGAAGAGCAAGGGAGTCCCAATATGATTAAGTGCCTATTTCTCATCAGAAACCAGGGAGAAAAGAAGGAGTGGGATTAAAATATTTAAAGTGCTAAAAGAAAACAACTGCCAATCAAGAATTTTATATCTGGCAACACCCACCTTTCCAAAATGAGGGGGAGATTACAACATTCCCAGGTAAACAAAAAACAAGGGAGTTAGTCACCACTAGACCTGCTCCTTAAGCAATGCTAAAGGGAGTTCTTCAGACTGAAAGGAAGGGCACTACACAGTGGATCAAAGCAGTTAAAAAGAAATAAAAACCTCTGGTAAAGATAACCATATGGGTAATTATAAATGCCAGTGCTATTATATAGCACTTTTTGGTATATAACTCCACATTTGACTTCTTACAGGTTCTAAAATGCAAATGCATAAAAAGTAAAGATAAATCTATGGTTTTGAGCATACAATGTATGAAGATATAATTTGTAACAAGTACAACAAAAAGGTGGGAGGAGCAGTATAGGAACATTGTTCATGTACACAATAGAAGTTAAGTTGATATCAAATCAAATGAGGTTGTTATAAGATTTAGGATGTTAAAATTAAGTCCTATGGTAACCACAAAGAAAATACCTGAAAAATATCTACAGAAGGAAATAAGAAGGGATTCCAGTTGGTATACTCTGAAAAATCAAATAAATATGAAAGGAGGCATTTGCAGAAGAAATGAGGGACAAAAAAGGTATAGGGCTTTAACAAAGACCAAACAGCAAAATGACAGATGAAAGTACTGCATTATCAGTAGTGACTTTCAATGTAAATGGATTAAGCTCTCCAAAGGCAAAGATTGGTAGAATGGATAAAAAAGCATGACCCAACTATATGATGTACACAAGAGACCCAATTTAAATTCAAACATACAAGTAGGTTGAAACTGAAGGACGGAAAAAAATATGCCATGTAAACAGTAGCCAAAAAAAGAGTTGGGGAAGCTATACTCATATTAGACAAAAACTATTAGAGGGATAAAGGAGGTGATTATATATTGATGAAGGGAGAATTCAACAAGAACACATAAACAATTACAAATACACGTGCATCTGTCGGCAAAGCCCCCAAACTATATGAAGCAAATACTGACAGATTTCAAGGGAAAAACAGTTATACATTAATAGAAGACTTTAGTATACTACTTTCAATAATGGATAGAACATCTAGACAGAAGATCAGTAAGGAAACAGAAGACTTGAATGACACTATAAACTAACTAGACCTAAGAGACATATATAGAACACCTCACCCAACAGTAGCAGAACATACACTCTTCTCTAGTGCACTTGGGTCATTTTCCAAAATGGACCATATGTTAGGTCACAAAACAAAACTCAATAAATTTAAAATCACTGAAATCATACAAATGTAGCTTCTCAGACCACAAAGGAATGAAGCTAGAAATCAATAACATAGGGAGAACTGGAAAATTCACAAATATGTGGAAATTAAACAGTATCCTCTGAAACAACCAATGAGGTCAAGAAGAAATCACAAGGGAAATTAGGAAATACCTCGAGGCAAATGAAAATGAAAAAACAACATATGAAAACTTATGGGATGCAGCAAGGTTAGTGTTGAGAGGGAAATTTATAGCTCTAAAGGCTTACATTCAAAAACAAGAAAGATCTAAAATCAGAGACCTAAATTCACAACTGGAGGATCTAGAAAAAGAGTAAACTAAACCCAAAGTGAGCAGAAGAAGGGAAATAATGAAGATTAAAGCAGAGATAAATGAAATAGAGAATAAAAATTAAAAAGAAAAAAAGTCACCAAAACCAAAAGTTGATTGTTTGAAAAATTCAATAAATTTGACAAATCTTTAACTAAACTGACAAAGGAAAAAAGAGAGAGGACACAAATTACTAAATCAGAAATGAAAAGGGGGGAGGCATTATTACCAACTCCACAGAAATAAACAGGATACTATGAACAACTGCATGCCAACAAATTAGATAACCTAGATGAAATGGAAAATTTCCTACCGACACAAACTACCTACACTGACTCAAGAAGAAATAAAAGATATCAACAGGCCAATAACAAATAATGAGAATGAATCAGGCATCAAAACCTCCCAACAAAGAAAAGTCCAAGAGCAGATGGCTTCACTGGTGAATTTTACTAAACATTCCAAAAAGAATTAACACCAACACTGCTCAAACTCTTCCAAAAAACTGAAGAAGTAGAAACATTCCCCAACTCTTTCTTTCAGGCCAGCATCACTCTAATACTAAAGCCAGATAAAGAAACCATAAGAAAAGAAAATTACAGACTAATAACTCTTATGAATATAGATGCAAAAATCCTCAACAAAATACTAGGAAACCAAATCCAATAACACATTAAGAGAATTATATACCATAATCATGTGGGGTTCAAATCAAGCATGAAAGGAAGGCGCAACATAAGGAAAACAGTTAAAGTAATCACCACATTAACAGAATGAAAGAAAAAATCGACATGATCATTGATGCAAAAAAAGCACTTGACAAAATATGGCACATCTTCTTGTTATAACACTTAGAAAACTAGGAATAGAAGGAAACTTCCTCAACATGATAAAGAACATTATGAAAAAACGCACAGCTAACATCATACGAGACAAGGATACCCACTGTCACCTCTGTTATTCAACTCTGTACTGGAAATTCTAACTAGAGCAGGCAGGCAAGAAAAAAAAAAACGAGTCAACCAAATTGGAAAGAAAGAAGTGAAACTTTCCCCATTTGCAGATGGCATGCTCCTATATACAGAAAATCCTGAAAAACAAAAAAAAAAAACATAACAAAGCTACTAGAATAAATGAATTCAACAAAATGGCAGGGTACAAGAGCAACACCCCCAAAATAAGTAGTGTTTCTATACACTAGTAATGAACAATCTGAAAAGGAAATCAAGAAAAAAATTCCATTTACCACAGCAACTGAAAGAATCAATTACCTAGGAATATATATAACCAAGGATGTAAAGGACTTATACATAGAAAACTATAAAACTTTGCTAAAAGAAATCAAAGAAGACTTAAATAAATGGAAGGTCATTTTTGCTTTCATAGATTGGAAGACTAAATATTGTTAAAATATCAATTCTACCCAAAGCAATTTACAGATTTAGTGCAATCCCAATCAAAATTCCAACAGCATTCTTTGCAGAAATGGAAAAGCCCAATCCTTAAATTTATATTGAAGAGCAAGGAGCCCTGATTAGCCAAAGCCATCTCGAAAAAAAGAACGAAGTTGGAGTACTCCACACTTCCCAATTTTAGAACTTACTATAAAGCTACAGTAATCAAAACAGGCACAAGGACAGACATACAGAACAATGGAATCAAACTGAGAGTTTAGAAATAAACCTGCACATCTATGGCCAAATGATTTTTTTTGGCTGGGCCTGGGGATTGGACCCAAGACCTCGTATGTGGGAAGCTGGCGCTCAAGCACTGAGCCACATCCGCTCCCCTGAGTTGGTTTTTTTCCATTTGTTTGCTTGTTTGTTTTTAGGAGGCACCAGGGACCGAACCCAGAACCTCCCATGAGGCACTCAACCACTTGAGCCACATTTGCTCCCCATGGTTAACTGATTTTTGACAAGCATGCAAAGTCCATTCAATGGGGAAAGAACAGTCTCTTCTACAAATGGTTCTGGGAAAACTGGATTTCCACATGCACAAAAAAGAAGGTGGACCCCCTACCTCTCACCAGATACAAAAATTAACTCAAAATAGATCAATGACCTAGAAACAAGAGCTAAAACTATAAAACTCTTAGAAGAAAACATAGGGAAATATTTTCAAGATCTTGTATTAGGCAATGGATACTTTATAACAAAAAGCACAAGCAACAAAAGGACTTCATCATTAAAATAAAAAATAAAACCTACAGAATGGAAGAAAATATTTGGAAACCACATATTTGATGAGTTTATATGCAGAATATATAAAGAAATCCTTCAACGCAACAACAAAAAGACAAAAAATCTAATTTAAAAATGGGCAAAAGACTTGAATAGACATTTCTCCAAATAAGATATACAAATGGGCAGTAAGCACATGAAAAGATGCCTAACGTCATTAGCCATTAGGGAAATGCAAACCACACCACAATGAGATCCCATTTCATACCCATAGAATGCCTACTATTAAAAAAATGGAAAGTAACAAGTGTTAGAGAGGATGTGGAGAAATAAGAACACTCATTCATTGCTGGTGGGAATGTAAAATGGTACAGCCACAGTGGAAAACAGTTTGGCATTTCCTCAGAAACTTACACAAAGAATGAACATGTGACCTGGCAATCCCACTTCTAGGTATATACTCCAAAGAATTCAAAGTAGGGACTCAAAGAGATTTGCACATCAATATTCATAGCAGCATTATTCACAAATGCCAAAGATAGAAGCAACCCAGATAAAAAGATAAACAAAATGTGATATATACACACAGTGGAACAGTACTCAGCCTTAAAAAGGAATGAAGCTCTGATACATGCGACAACATGGATGAACCTTGAAGACATCACGTTGAGTGAAACAGTCCAGATACAAAAGGACAAATATTGTATGATATCACTGATATGGAATAATTAGAATAAGTAAATTCATAGAGTCAGAAACTAGAATACAGGTTACTAGGGGCCAGGGTGTGGGTGGGTATTGAGGAATTAATGCTTAATTGGTACAAAGTTTCATTTGGGGTGATGGAAAATTTTTGGTAATGGATGGTAGTGATGGTAGCACAGCAACTGTGAATGTAGTTAACAGCATAGAATTATATATTTGAATGTGGTTAAAGGGAAAATGTTATGTTGTATATACGTTATTAGAATAAAATTTTTTAAAAATTCCATCAATACTATTAACTGCCCACCATATCATATAAGTCTTTCTTATAGTTCTCATAATTGGGGTTAATTTTAGGGCTCAATGTATCTGAAGGAAATTGTGCTCCTACTAAAAGATGTGCTGAAATGAACCACAGACCATTATTAGTAAAGTTCAAGGTTAATTCTCTCCTACACTTCTCTCCAGGAATATAAAGGTCTCTTCCTCCTGGAAGATGAATATCCTCAGGGGAAAAAAAAGAGTATAAAAAGATCTCTTATTTTTAAAACTAAAGACTCCGTAAAAGTTACCAAAGCTGGTTGATGCTATGTAAGGGTGTGGGTTTTGAGAGAGATACAAAAGCATTTGTATTTGTAAGGGAGTTAAAAAACTGTATTAAAGTGAATTTGTTGGGGGTGGATGTGGCTCAAATGGTTGGGCGTCCATCTGCCATATGGAGGGACCTGGGTTCGATCCCCGGGACCTCCCGGTAAAATAAAATAAAAAATAAAAATAAAAAAAAAAGTGAATTTTTATTTTTTTTTTTTTTTTTTTAATGATTCAAATAATTTTATTAAAATAGATGTAAGTCACATAATTAGTGCTATGGATTTTCAGGGACTGGAGAGAATGAAAGTTACATAAAATGAGTTATAATAGGAATTTACTGTGAAATTAAATCCACAGACTTGATTTTATACAATCATGGATTTGAAATCATAATTTCACACTCTGTAACTGTAAGATAGTAATTAATTATTTATCTCTGTGAATCATCAGTTCTTCACATGTTTCTTGTGAAGTCACATGAGTTCATTTTATGCTCTTCCAGGTCAACATATTCCTACAGGAAGGGACAGTGATTTTAAGGGGGAGGCTTAGCTTCTGGACTTCTCATTTTATTAGTACTTGGGGAAGACAGAGGCAGTTTCCAATGAAAAAGATATGAAAATTGGGGATTTATTTTACCAGACTCCCTTATAGCTTGTTTGTGGACACTTACCCTAAGCTCAACTAATCAGATTTTAATTGTGAAATAACAATACAAAGAAATGGGGGTAGTGGAGATTCCCATGGAGCCAGTGTTTCCTACTGTCCAGGAGCAACAGAGACAGCAGTGGCAGTGCTGCTGCCGGGGTCCAGGGCTGGAAGTGCTTCATCAGCTGTGGCATCAGGGTTTAGCGGTGGCCAGAGCAGTGTTTTCATGCAATTGCCTCTGGAGTATTGTCTTGTATTTTCACTGTGGTAATGAATGCTGCAAGTCTCTCATATCCTTTCCCATTTTCTATCAGTGCATGCTTTGACACTTTTATATGAGTGAGGCTTCTCTAGGGAAAGAGAATAGTCAGGATACATATACATTATATATATAATATCATGAGATTTTTATAAGAATTGTCTCACAAGACTGTGGAGATGGGCAAGGCAAGTCCAAATATTCTAGTGCAGGTTGTAAGCTGGGATCTCCCATGAACATGTTTGATGAATTCCCAGGAGAAACTGGCAGAGGTAAAGATGGAAATTCTCTCTTTTGATGGCCAAAATGATCAAGTCTCCTTTTAAAGCCATCACCTGACTGGATGAAACGTCTCTCATTGTTGAAGGCAATCTCAGTTGGTTGTAGATGTAATCAGCCATTGATTCAATCAACTTACTGATGATTTAAATCTATGAAATGTCCTCACAGTAACAATCAGGCCAGTGCTTCCTTGACCAAAGGACTGGACACCATCACCTGGCCAGGTTGACTCATAAATTTAACCATCACACCTTTCAATATTTTCTCTTGTATAAATCAGCAAGAGTCAGTTTCGATTTGTGCAATGAAGAATCGGCTGTTCCTGCCCACTTTGATTCTGCTCCATGGTATTAAGTGTCCAGTCGGTGATAGCTTCACTAGGTTTAGATAATTCTTTTGTTTCTTTGTTCTTGATTTCTGGATGTGGGAGGAGAGAGAGATGAAGCAGCGGCCAGGGAGATGATTTTCTGTTCAGCGTGATGAGCTCGAGAAAGGGCCTGGCAGATTAACCTTTGGAATGATGAGTTATCCTGATAGATTTCGTCCCTTTGACGTGCCCAATTGCGCCGCTGGTCCTAATCACGTCGGCGGTCACCACTTGCAGGAATCCGTTCTGCAAGGTCCTGTGGGGGTCTGTCCAGCAGAGCCCATGACGGTGCAATGAAATTACTGTTAACACGGAGGTTGAGAGGTCAGGGGGAGAACAGCTGAAGAAGCTGTGCTCTCCAGCTGATCCCCAGAACGCCTTCTATTCAGGATTTTTTTTTACAGTCAACATGCAGGGAGATCAGGCAGGTATGGCAGCCTGAATTTGTTTTTATCCTGTGAAATACAGGCTGTTTCCCTTCTCTCAACCTGACTGGAGCAGCAGTAGTGTCCCTCCCTGTTTTACTGTAATCAGGCATGATTCTTTCTGGGTTTTAAGCAGTCATAAAGAATTGGCTACAGCTGTGGATAATGCTCTGTATTTGTGCAAACTTTAAGATGATCAAAAATAAAATGCCATTTCACAAAACAAAGTATTCCCAAACATCAAGCTACTTAACTCAAAAAGATTGTATAAATTAGTCCTTAAAAGGTGGGGTGAGAGTGGGGTAAGGGGTGGGAGGAGGGGCAAAAACAAAAACCAACCAACCAAAGCACAGGAAAGCATTAAAGAAAACCATCACTCACCAAAGTGAAGCTTCGAGACCGAGAACTGCTACTTCGACTCTCCAAACTCCCATCTCTGCTCAAGTCACTGAGCCTGCTGTTGGGGGACATGTCAGAGTCCATCTCAGAAGAGTCTAATTTCAGGTGGTTTACAGGCATCGCCACCAAAACCTCAGTGCTAGCCTGGTCACAAGAAGTGGAGGAGAGGCCAGTATCCCATTCTGAGGTAGTGGATTGCTTCTAGAGAAATCAAGCACAAAGTGATAATGGTTAGTGAGCCATGATAGTAAAATGCCTTATCCTTCAAAAACCAAGGCTTGCATGAGCTAGACCCATCATATCCACAACCCCCACTATCAGGACAAGAGTAATGAGGAAAACCTAAGTCAACTTGTTTGGTGATGCTGGTTTCCATTTCTCCTTTATATCCTTATTCATGAATGTAGAAGTAAGAATTATTTTTAAGAAACATGGAGGTACTAGAAATTACTTTGGTGCTAGAAATCTGATCTAGCTAATGTTTTGGCTTTTTGTTTTTGTTTTTTTTTTGCACTTAGGATTAGTGTTTTCTGCTTTTATATTCTCTTCAAAATAAGCATTAACAGGACCAATTCATTAACCTCAATTAGGATGGCAAAGGCTCAATGGCAAAATAAAATATGCCAAAATACATGAGAAAGTATCCTAATAATATCATTATATTCACTCATCCCAACTGCTTGCCCTTTCAGTTCAAAGGTAGTACCAAAAGGGCCTTCAGCCAAATTGAAGTTCAAGTACTCATTCTGTCCTGGACCTGAAGTCTCCAGGATGCTTCTTCTGGACCATGTTAATTCAACCTGCTGTGCAAATTCTACCCAGTTCTTCCCAATCTCAGGAACCTGTGCAGTTCAAGACATCATGCTGGTAAAAATCAGGAGGAGTCTGCTGGTCAGGACCACCTAATAAACCCACATTTCTAAGAAGATGCACACATGCTCATATAAATACACCCATTTTCAGAGCTGACTTCACACAATGCAACCCAGCTATTTTCATGTGATTTAGTGAGGAGTAAATAATGCAAAAGCCACAAATTTTAAAAGGTAACATATGTTGCTTTCCTCAGCTGAGCTTTTTGCAACACGTGTGGCGAAACTAGCATCTATAGTAAGAGATTTAGGCTTTCTCTGTGCTGTTATTAATCCTAGTCTTTTCTGCCTCAGACATCACAAAATTATGGTTCCTCTTCCAGCCCCACTATAGTTCAGAGTTGAGGTGAGGTGACAAAAACTAGTAAGTTACCAATGGAAATTTGGCTGTCCTCACCAAGGTTCTAGACTCTTTGGAAGCCTCAAAGGTGTTGCAATTTCTCTATAAAATACAACAATACCATAAATTAATACTATCAGGAAGTTCATGTTTTTAATTTCAGGAACAAAGACATTGAAACTGTTCCCTGTGAGTCTTTTAGTTCATATAGTCTCTGAACCCTTTAGCAGGAAATGCAGCCCAGTCCCTAAATAATAGACAAGTGAATTCAACAAAACTTTCCAGAAGATCAAAGACTAGGAGGGAAAAAGCCTCCTGTTGATTAAATATGACCTGATATTATGCAAGTGAAGAGAGAGGTGTCTCACAACCTTTCTAAACAGAAAATACTGTCACGTAGCCTTAAGAGTCCCTTGAAGATGCTGAGGGGGCACAGGAGCTAAAATAACCATATGTACAGTTTGGTATGTGTATATGTATATGTATGTGTGTGTGTGTTAACTTTTAAGAGGTACATCACCATTTGTGAAGAAAGTCCAATCAGCATTTAACACCTTTAGGAATACCCTGTTGTTTAAGACTTCAAAAAAATACTGTGAAAACCATCTCAGAGAAATCACAAACCCATCTCTGTAAAATGGATAAGAAAGAAACTATTTTTCACCCCATTTCTCTTCATTTTTTAGGTGAGTCAACAGAAGTCAAATGGCAATTTAAGAGCAAGGCTAGGGAACTAGAAGATTGAGTACATATATTCTTTGTAAGTTGTCCTTATCCCAAATAATAGCAAAAAAGACTTCAGAAGATGTCACAAGATTTAAAATTTGTTTAATAATAGGAACATTGAAACAATACAAATATTTTATATAAATTGTCCAAATAGCTAATGATATGCAACTCAGAAGTATTATTCATGGTAACCCTCTCTCTTCAGTCTAATTAATTAAATGCCTAAGTATTTAGTATACCCAACACATACACGTGCACACTGTGGACACACTAAGTATGCTGATGATAAAGGCTGATGACAAAGCAAAGCAAAAGTAGGCATTATAGCTATATCCCTACGACCCCTGAGTAGCTGGAGGTGGGACAGAGAAGGAAGGACAGGGATCTACAAAAGGAAACTCTACCACCATAAAACAAAACAAAACAAAACAAAATAATGACCAGGGTAATTTGAGAAATAACCAAACAGAACTTTGAAAATGAAAAATTTAATAATTTAAAAACTCAGTGGATGGGGTAAACATTAAATATAGTTGAAGAGAGAATGAAGGAAAAAAGAGCTGAAGAAATCTATTATTTATCCAGAGTGTAGCACAGAGAAAAAAAAGATTTGAAAAATATGAAAGAGAGGTTAAGAGACAAAGGACAGAGTAAGAGGTTGAATTATGTGTTTAACTGGAGTTCAGAAGTAATGCTTAAAAAGATAACAGCTGAGAATTTTCCAGAATCAATGAAAGGTACTGTATGGGTTATTTTTGGTTTGGCCCCCACCACCCCCTGGATCCATTCTCCATCTTTCTCCAGCTGAATTCACCTGCCCACAAGGCAGGAGTGCATCAATGAGTTCCTTGATGTCTGGTTGAATTCAGCCAATGAGAGACAATGGCAAGAGAGGAAGGTTGGAGCACTTATTCCCCCACCTCCCTCCTGGAAAGATCCCTGCAGCTTGGTTTGTCCTTCTACCTAAGAAAATAGCCTGTGTCAAGCAGCTCTCATCACATGGCTACCCTCTCCAGGTTCTAGTAACTGCTCCCTCCCTTTGCCCCTTTGGACCCAATTCAATTTTGCTGTCTTCTAAGTATTAAAGCATCCCTTACTGCTTTCCCAAAACCCTAACTGTACTTTTGAAAATACTCTATTTATTAAACTTTCCTCAATTACTTAAATTGCATATGTAACCTGTTTCCTGCTGGGACCCTGATTTATAGACATTGTTTCACAGAATGAAGAATTCCAATGAAACCTAAGCAGAATAAATTCTAAAAATGTACATCACAATGAAATTGTAGAACACCAAAAACAAGAAGAAAATCTTAAAAAGCAGCTCCAAATCTATAATATATATCCATTCACCTAGCAATTTCACTTATGGGACTTTTTCCTACCAATAAATTGAACACATGCAAAATGATACATGTATAAAGTTAGTCAATGCAGGATTGTTTTAAAAATGAAAAACTGACAGTAATCTACCAATAGGGGACTGGTTAAGTAAATTATAGTTCAACCATACAACTCAATACTAATCAACTGCCAAAAAGAAGTTCTCAATATGTTGATGAGTAAAGATCTCCAAGTATATTAAGCAAAAATTAAAGTCTAGACCTATATATAAAATATTATGTTTTGTGTAAAAATGAGGGATTATGGAATAAGAATGTGTATTTCTATTTGTTATGTGCATAAAGAAACTTTGGAGGGACATATAAGTCAAGAACAATCATTAGGCACAAGGGGGAATGAGTATATAGGAGGGAAGAGTTAAACGGAGAGTTTAGAATTATAAATACCTCTTCTTTTTTAACTATATGAAAATATTACCTATTCAAAAATTCAAATAAGATTTTATAAAAAAAAGCACTCAAAGAAATGACAGATCATTTTCAAAGGAGTGATAATTACACTGATTTCTTTCTTTTTTTTGTTTTTAGGCCAGTAAAAAAAATTTATTTGGGAATAAAATGGAAATTTATTTTCTCAGTTTGCTGAGAAATGGGAGAGAAAGATAGAAATATACACTAAGATTTGGTGTGGGCTCCTCTAGGCAGAGAGAGCCTGATTTCTTTTAACAACAATCACGGAAACCAAACATAGTTAAATATTGTCAATGTGCTGCATTGTATGTACTATAAAAATACCTTTAAAGAACAAAACAGTGTGGAAAAGGTAAATTTCTAGAAGTTCTATATCTGAAACCCAAGATAAGTTAAATATATATAATTGCTAAGGGTTATAGCTAATGAAATCTTGCTCCTCTAATTAGAAAATATGCTGAAAATAAAAAGAATAAGGGCAAAATATTATAGATTTTCAGATAAAAAAAAAAAAATGAGAGTCTGCCCCCAACAGATTCCTACTAAAAAAAAAATTATAAAGGCTATAGTTCAGGATGGAGAGATCCCAGATGGAAAGTATAGAAAGAAAGAAGAAGAATGGCTGACTGACCAACATGATGGTATGAGACACTCCAGGGTTCTGTTCCCTCACAGAATCTTTGAACAACTAGCAAAAACTTGCAGAGCCATCTTCTTCAGAGCTCCAGAAAACAGTTAAAGGGTTGCAGTAACTGGGAGAGTACTGAGTCAGAAAAATGCAACTTAGAAATGGTAGGAAATTCTCACTGTGGTACCCTGGTTGGCCCCTTCCCCACCCCCTCACTAGCTTGGTGCAAAGCCTGCCTGTGTTCCCAGTGAGAGTCCTGGTCCCAGTTCTGGAGGGAGCAGAGAAACATTTGTGAACATACTGGGAGTATGTATGTCTTTGTCAGTCTGTTTGGGAGCAGCATTAAGGACTGAACCAGGACCCTTGTGCAGGCTTGCCATCTCAGAACTTGCCCTACATATAGAAAGCAGCTCATGGAGCTCTCCTGAAGAATGCTGTAGAAGAGTTAAATTGCAGTTGCCTGGGGCAAAGGTTTGCTGGCTGTGCCTGGGACTGTGAGGAAACACTGTTTCCTAGGGAAGAGTGGACATTCAGAAATGTGTAAATAGGGGAATACCTAGGGCAACAATATCAGGGAGCACCCTGTGCTTTTGCCTCAGGCTATTCTCTAAATTTACTGATACAACAGCTAAAAGCTGAAGGAGAGCACTGGAGTGGGCCAATCTGCAGAGACTAAGAAAAGTGTTTTCTCTCTTTCTCTCTCTCATCAGCTTCTGGCATTCAAGGAAATCTTTGTCATAACACTAGCTCAATAAACAGATACCTCAGTGTCTAAATTTCATAGATAACATAATTGTCAAAATGTCTAGGATGAAACAAAAGATTTCAAAACATACAAAAGAGGAAAAGATGGCTTGTGCAAAGGAAAGGGTTAAAGCATTAGAAATAATGGTGAGGTTATGGAAACGTTTTGGTAATGAATGGTGGTGATGGTAGCTCAACACTGTGAATACAAGTAACAACACTGAAATATATAACTGAATGTGGTTAAAAGGGGAAATTTTAGGTTGTATATATGTTACTAGAATAAAAACTAAATTAAAAACACCATAGGAGTATACAACACAATGAGCCCTAATGATAACCATGGTCTATAGTTAATAGTACAATTATAATAATAGTCTTTCATAAATTTTAACAAATGTACCACACTAATGCATAGTGTTAATAAGAGGAGGGATATAGGAACTCTGTATTTTCTGCGTGGTTTTTCTGTAAGCCTATAACTTCTCTAATAAAAAATGAAAAATAAATAAAGAATGAAAGAATAAAAGAAATAATGAAGCCATCAAAGAGGAAGATTAGAGCTTCGACATACCAGACAAAAACTTTTTAAAAAGTCTTAAGTATACTCAAAGGGCTAAAGGAAAACATGGACAAAGAACTAAAGGATATCAAGAAGATGATAAAGGAATACACAGAGAATATCAATAAACAGATAGAAATCATGAAAAGAAACCATACAGGCCTGATGATCAGAATAACAGGAAAAAAAAAAAATTCCCTAGATGGGCTCAACAGCAGAATGGAGCTAGCAGAAGAAAGAATCAGTGCACTTGAAGATAAAACCATTAAAATTATTCAGTCTGAGTAGGAGAAAGAAAAAAGAATGAAGAAAAGTGAATAGAGCCATCAAGTATACCAATACATGCATTTTGGGAGTCCCAGAAAGAGAAGAGGGGAAAAGACAGGAAGAAAATATCTGAAGAAATAATGGCTGTAAAATCCCACATTTAATGAAAGATGTGAATATACATGTCCAAGAAGCTCAATGATCTCCAAACAGGAAAACCAAAATAGACCCATACTGATAAATATGATAATCAAACGAATGCCAAAGATAGAGAATTCTGAAAGCTACAAGACAGAATCAATATGTCATAACAAGGGAACTTCATTAAGACAAAGTGTTAATTTCTCAAGGGAAACCCTGAAGTCAAAAGCTGAAAAGCACTGAAAGGGAAAAAAAAGAAAAAAAAAGAAAAGGAAAAAAAAAAAAAAAAAAGCCAACCAAGAATTCTATATCCGGCAAAACTGTCTTTCAAAAATGAAGGTGAGGGCAGTGGGTGTAGGTCAGTGGTTGAGTGCCTGCTTCCCATGTACAAGGTCCTGGGTTCAATCTCTGGTACATCCAGAAAAAAAAAAAAAAAAAAAATGAGGATGAGATTAAGACATTCTCAGATAAACAAAAGCTGAGGGAGTTTGTCACCATTAGACCGGCCTTACAAGAAATGCTAAAGTGAGTTCTTCAGGTTGAAAGGAAAGGACACTGGATGACACACTGAAGTCACATGAAAAAATAAAGCTCTCTGGTAAAGGAAATGACATAGGTAAATATAAATGTTACTACTGTTGTATTTTTAGTTTGTGACACCACTTTTTACTTCCTACAGGATCTGAAATGTAAATGAATAAAAAGTAATGATGCATCAATGATTTTTGGACTTACAGTGCATAAACATATGACTGGTGACAAGACCTACATAAATATGGGGTGACAGAGGGGTATAGGAGCATAGTGTGTGTGCACATTATTGAAGTTAAGCTGGTATTAAACCAAATGAGATTATTATTATAGATTTAGAATATTAAAAGAGTAAGAACGGGGAGTTAATGTAAAGCAGGATTTCTGTTTGGGATGATGGGAAGGTTCTGACAATGGATGGTGGTGAGGGTAGCACAATACTATGAGTGTGATTACTCCCAGTGAATTGTATCCTTGTATCCTTGGTTGAGACTGGAAAGTTTATGTTGCATACATGGTTCCACAATTTAAAAAGGGGAAAGAGAGAGAGGGAGGAGGGAGGGAGGGAGATATAGATTAATATAAGCTTTATATCCATATTAAATTTCTTGAATTTGGTAACTATACTTAAGATGGCTACATAAGTGAATATCCTTGGTTCTTAGGAAATGTACATGGAAGTATTAAGTGTTCAAGGACCATGATATGTACAACCTACTCTCAAATGTTTGGAAAAGAAATACAGAGAGAAAGATAGATAGTGGACAGATAATGAGAATGAGACAGCAAATGTGGCAAAATCTTAAAAGTTGGTGGATTTGGGTATCTGGGTGGAGTTTACGCTGGAGTTCTCTATATGGGATTGGTATTAATTTTGCAAATGTCTTATGAGTTTGAAATTATTTGAAAATAAAATAAAATAAAATAATTAAAACAAAAGAAGAAAGGATGATGATTAGAAAGTAGTAATTATGTGAGTAAATTTAAATAAACACTGACAATATAAAAAAGTGGTTTCCACCCCCCTCTCCTGGAGTTAAAAAAGTAAAATTAAAAAATACACAACAGCAATAGCATATACATTGGGAAGGAGGTGATCTGTGTTTTGGAAGAAGTTAAAAATATTGATTAACATTTTAATTTTATAAGTATTCATGTTAACATTTCCAGGGAAACCACTAGAAGAACAGAAAAAGAGTATTCAACGTCCAAAATACAGGGCTGAAATAAACGGAATAAAGAAAAAATCATTCTCAAGGAAGGCAAGAAAAAAGAAAAACCATAAAAGAGGACAAATAAAAGGCAAAAAGTATGATAAAAATTTAAATATTTGAGTAACTATAATAAATTTAATGGAAATGATCCAGGAGATAGACAAATTGTCACATTAGATTTTTCTTTAAATGCAGCAGTGTGTTGTTTATATGAGACAGGGAAGGACTTAGAGTCAAAGTCAAAAGCACAGAATAAGATAAAAGGCAAAAACTAATTAAAATGAAAGCTAAAACCTTTATGGTAACATCAGACAAAAGAGAAAAGGCAAAATGAATTACTAAAAATAAGGAGGGTCACTTCAAAATGACAAAAGGTTCACCACACAGAGCTGAATAGCAAGTTTCAAAGATATATAATATTAAGCCATCATAGTGGGAGATTTTAATACATCTCTCTTGGCAACTGCTAGATCAAAGAATACAAAAGATTAAACAACACAATTATTAACAAGTTTGATCTAATCAACACTTACATAACATTATATGCAACAACCGAACAGTACACATTTTTTCAGGCTCACATGGAACACTTACAAAAACTGATAACCTACTGGGCCATAAAGTAATAACCAGAAAATTTCAAAGGACTAGAATCAGAATATACATTCTTTTACTGCAACACAATTAAATTAGAAATCAATTTTCTGCCTAATTTTTAAACACCTCATAAGCTAAGAGAAGGAAACTTTCTTAACCCAAGAAAAGCTATTCATAAACAAAACAAAACAAAACACTAAAACAACAACAAAAAAACAGCAATCACGATACGTAAGAGTAAGGGCAAAACATTAAAACCATCCCCCTTATCACCTGTCCTATTCCACATTGCATTTTAAGTCCTAACCCACACGCAAGGCAAGAAAAAAATGTATAAGGATTCAAAAGGAAGAAACAAAAATGTTATTCCTTCACAGGTAATTACTATTTTTGTAGAAAACTCCAAAGAGTTCATAAATTGTTAGAATTGACAAGAGTTTAACAAAGCCACTGGATATAAATCAATGTACAAAAAAATAAATTTATATATACTAGCCACAAAAAGTAACTAAAAAAGATACCATTAACAAAAGCATTAAAATATATATGCACATATGTATGTATATATTAGTTAAATATAGATTTAACAAAAGACATGCAAACCTTTTTGGAAAAAAACAATATATGTTATTGAGCACCAATAAAAAACTACATAAGGAGATACTATATTCAGGACTAGAAGACTCAATATATCATAAAGATAGCAATTCTCCTAAAATTGAATTGCACTGAATCTAAAGATCTGTGCTGTCCAATTATGTAGCCATGAGTTACATATGGTTATTTAAATTTAAATCAATCAAAAGTGAAAAAAAAAATAGTAAATAAAATCAAGACTTCAGTCCCTCAGTTGCATTAGCTACATTTCAAGCATTCTATAGCCACATGTGGTTAGTGGACAGCACAGGTAGAGAAAATTTCCATCACCACAGAAAATTCTATTGGACAACACTGCTAATACAGCAATCAGAATCCTAAAAGGGTTTTTCTTGGAGAAATTCAGAGGCTGATTGTTAAATTTATTAGGGTGAGAAAAAAAAAGGCAAAAAAAAAAAAAAAATCATATTGGGAAGAAGCAAGAGCTATGAATAACCATTAAACTCCTAAAGAAGGTAGGGACACTGGCCTTAACAGATTTCAAGTTATTATAAAGCAATAGTAATTAAAGCTTAAGGTATTGGTACTAGGATAAACATACCAATGAAACAGAGTGGAAAGCCCAGAAACTGATACAAATTGCAAATATTTTTTTCTATATATTTTTTCCTTTTTACCGGAAAGTTCCAGGGATCAAACCCAGGTCCCTATATATGGGAGATGGACATCCAACCATTTGAGCCACATCTGTCCCCGAAATTGCAAATATTTTTAATATGCAGTATATTAGTCAGCCAAAAGGGGTGCCAAAAGGGGTGCTATCAGAACTCTGTTGGCTTTCATAAAGGGTATTTATTTGGGGTGGAAGCTTACAGTCACAAGGCCCTAAAGGTACCATAATAGGTACTTCCTCAGCCAAAGTTTGTTGCCTCATGCTGAGGCAAGATGGCGGGCGATATCTGTGAGGGTTCAGCATTCCTCTTTCCTCTTAAGGTTCTGTGATCCCAGCTTCTTCCAATCTCAGCTGTAGGCTGACATAGGGCTTGTTTCTTTCCGGGCTCAGCTGCTCTGTTCTCTTCACAAGGTCAGCTGTAGACTATCAGGCTCATTTCTCTACCTCTGTGTTCTTCTACTCTGTATATCTAGTTCCATGTGAAGCCCACCATGAGGACTGGGACTCACTCTAATGAAATGGATGAATCAAAGCGCTAATCTTAACATAATTTAATCAGATGTCTAGCTGAATCTAATCCACTCAAAGCGTTATCATCTCCAGAGAAACAGACCAGTTTACAAACATACTCAATATCTCTTTTTGGAATTCATAAATAATATCAAACTGCCACATGCAGTTTGACCTGAAGAATTTTTCATTTTTATGTAGATGAATTAATCAATGTTTTTGTTTATGGCTTATGGGTTTTGCAAACGTAGAAAGGCCTTTCTTACTCTAAGAATATAGGTAAAATACACCTCCCACATTTTCTTCTTCTATTTTTTTTTTTTTTTTAAGTTTCAGGGCCAAGCATTGAACACAGGACTTAGGATGTGGGAAGCTGGCACACAACCACTGGGCCACACTGGCTCTCCCAAGTTGTTTTTTCATTTGTTTGTTTGTTGTTTGGTTTTTTGTTTTGTTTTGTTTTTAGGAGGCACCAGTGACCAAACCTGGGACCTCCCATGTGGGAAGCAGGCACTCAACTGCTTGAGCCATATCCGCTCCCCTCTTCTAGCATTTTTATGGGTTCACTTTTCATATTAAATATCTGATCCAACTTGAATTTATATTGGAGATCTAATACCTTTCCACCTCCCCAAGATGGCTACCCAATTGCTCAAATGCCAATTACTGAAAAAACCCATCTTTCTTCACTGATTTGAAATAACGTTATTTTATACTAAATGTTTACATGTCTTTGGCTATCTTTCTGGATATCCTATTCTGCTCCATTGATCTTTCTATTCATTAGGACTTAAAAAATATAAATCATAAGGTGAAAATTTCAATGGATCTGTCTACATCAAAATTAAGGTCACCATAGACAAAAGAATGGTAGGCTGGTAGAAGATATTTACTATGCCTAATATTTACAAGGATCTGATAGCTAGAATATATGAAAACCTCTCATAACTCAACAAGACAGGAAAGATGTCAGGAAAAAAAATTAACAAGGAATATGACCTCAGCAGTTCACAAAAGAGGAAACCCAAGTGACTAAAAAGTATAAGATGTTCAATCTTGCTGTAAATAAAAAACGTACAAGTTAAAACTACCAGGTGACACTACTTTATGTCTACTAGATTGGTAAAAATTAGAAAATTAAGAAATAAACATTGGCAAGGATGTGGGGTAACAGGAACCTTCATGTACTACCGGTGGGAGTGTTAAACTAATACAACTATTCTGAAGAGCAATCTCACCATACTTACTAAAATTAAGTATGTCCAAAGATCCAAAAATGTCACTGCGCAATCTTTACTCCGGAGGAATTCTCTCCCAGTTATATACAATAACAAAACACATAGTTATAGTGTTGCTTGTCGTAGAGTAGAGTTGGAGGAAATCTAGGTTCATCATCAACTATGGACTCCAAGAATAAGTAAAAATGTGGTAAATCATTACTATGGACTACTGTGCATCAGTTAGAAGCAATCAACTGGACAATGGCATGGACAGATCATAAAATATTTTGAGTGAAAAGACAGAATTAGATTCTTAACACAATTCAATTTACATAAATTTCGACCTGGCTTACTTCACTCACTGAAGGGTAAACTGCTTGTCTCCTCTAGGTATCTGATTCCTGCTGCTGGAAAAACAGAGGAGGCACGTATTTTAGTTTGCCAAAGGGCTGCCAATGCAAAGTACCAGAAATGTGTTGGCTTTTATAAAAGGTATTTATTTGGGGTAAAAGCTCACAGTTCCAAAGCTGTGAAAAGTCCAACTGAAGGCACCATAAGAGGTGCTTTCTCACCAAAATCAGCTACTGTTGATTTTGGCATTATTGTCACATGGTGAAGCAAGATGGCCTCTCTGCAGAGGTCTCTGCCTTCCTCTCCAGAATCTACCATCTCTTGGAGCTCAGCTTTGAGCAACCAGGAACAGGTCTTGTCTACTTCCGGGCCGTCTAGATCAGTCTCAGCTGTTCCATTCTCTTCCCAAGTTCAGCTATAAGCTATTAGGCATACAGCAGGGCTGGTTTTCTCTTGAGCTGCTCTGTGGGCCCAGCCTCTTGAGGGCTTTGTGCTTAAGCAATCCTCTCTCTCACATTGCAGATCAAACATGCTGGCTCCTTTTTACCTCTGTCCATATGAGTCTGTTTATATCAGACTCTGTGGGAACTCAACCTGAGTCACACCTTAGTGAAATCAAAAGCCCTAAAGCAATCTTATCAACTAATCTAATCAAAAGCCCCTTAGATGAATGTAATGCAATCAAACAGTATCACACTCAGAGGAAAAGATTAGTTTACAAATATAACCTTTCTCTTTTTTTGAGATTCAAAAAATAATCTCAAACTGCCAAAGTAGGTTTTCTGGAGGTTTGAAGAATAATTATTTTTCAGATCATTTTATCACATGGGAGCCTTTGAAAGGCCCAGAATCTAGAGAGATGATAAAGAGTCTTGATTTAATGAAGGAAGAAAAGAAGACATATATAATCTAGAAATCCTGGGTCAGCTTAGGAGGGAAGGGTGGAATATGACATAGCTTTAACAGGAAGAGGAATAAACCTGAATATAAACTTTACTTAGATGACCACAATTCAGCTCAAAATTAGGGAAAGGTTGGCCTGATCCAATTTCCTGAGAAATCTAAGCTTCACTCAAATTTTATTATTTAGATTTTGTAACCAATTGATGGTGGGGGTAGGGGTGGGGGTCATAGAAGACAGATTCCCTACAAATAACCTAGACAAAAATCACAAGTATAATTACTGTCTTTGGTAGTTCTAAAACATTAATGGAAAAACGAACCACTGCAAACAAGTTATGGGACCATTCTGTTTTTAGATTACACTTTAAAAACAGAACCACTCCAACTCACTGCCAGTGTAAACTCTCCGCAAGAGAAAAGAACAGGGTGGGTCTTAGGATGCTGTGATCCAGGTTTATAGACCCAGTATTAACCAACAGTACCTAGATACAGTCAGCAAAAACACAGCTTAGCTGGGAAAGGGGTAGAAATAAGCTTCTTAAAAACATCTCCCTTCCCTTGTTCAACTATATATGAGGGTAGGATCAAAGCTTCAAGTCTTATTCTTTCTTGTCTCAATTCTCTCCTACTTCCATTCACAGGAATTTTGTGAAGATCTGTTCCACAGCCTAGAAAAACAATCTTCTCAGGCTGAGCTTTAAAGCTACAGCCTGAGAAATCCCAATCTAATGATTTAATAGTCAAACAACTTTCCAAAAGATATGTTTTCCTTGACCTTCAAGAATATTAGAAATGAAAGAGTTTAATAGTGGGTTCTGTTTCTGAGTTACAACAGCTCATTATCATGAGTGGGCTTTTTCATATGGATAAGCAGTGGGTGAAAATGAAGAGAACGCCATTTTTTTAAGTGAATGTATACACTCCTAGACAAAAATAATCAGTAACACAAAACCACCATTGTTGTCCTTAAGGCTAGCTAGTGCCTCTTGACAACATTTGTTCATTGGAACTTCTCTTGAGTATCTACTATGTAATAGGCCCTTTGTTCTGATTTCACTCTAACAAAGAAGATGGGATTTCTACTTTTAGAGAGTCTGATTCTAATGGCTGTTAATTCCTATTTTCATGAATATAATGTGTGCTAACAAAAGTGAGTTTTATAACAAGAAATTAACTAGAAGATGGCACTATGTTATGATGCCAAGGCTCTTTTATATTGTTTTATTAACCCAATTTAGAAGTTAAACGGAAACTAAGAACTGACATTTTTTGCTATTATTCAACTTCATTAGAGCCTTTAAATAAATTCTTAGACTAAACCGAACATCTCCTTTTCCCCCTAAACATAATTTATAGGCTACCTCTATAAAAAAAATAGCATGTTACTCTAGTTATCACAACACATCGGATAATTCTGAGCACAATTCTCAATTCCATCTCCGATTTTACATATAAAGCACAGTCTCTGTAGCCATCCATCCCTCACTATACTAAAGATGCCTATATAGACACAAATGTACAGAACTGAACTGGTAGAGATATAAAAATAGTTGTTGGCTCTACAGTTCATTTTCTTCCAAGTATTTCTATTCCCCAAAACTTCGTTAAAATAAAGCTAACACTCAAAACAACATTCACTAGTAAATTGCCAAGCACTAAAATAATCTTTCTAAAATCCTGGATTATTCTTGGGACCAGGGGCCTGTCAAAGTTGGCAGTTTTCATTTTCTTGACCCATACTGCCAAGGAACCTCTCTGTAAGATACAGGGCTTCTAAAATGTTTCTCTAGGATGTGGCCTAACCATCTCTTCGACCTATGTTCCACAAAATAAACCCTTTTATACAGCCTACATTTTCTTAATGTTCTATTCAATTAAGAGCCACTTTTTGACTGTCTCCCCTGTCACTCTTTTCCCAGGCTTCAACCCTAGCTCAAAAATTTTACCAAACCTTGTCAAACCTTCTTTTTCTGATTCTACTCATCACTGACCTCTCCCCCAGCTCTTTCTGTATTTATCCTTAATATCTCCCACTTGTTCATTACATATTGCCTTCTTTAATTGTCACTCTGATACAATTTATCACATCAGATGTAATTAAGCATATTTGTCTTTTTTCCCTCAATTAGACTCTAAGCTCCTTGTAGGCAAAGCTCTCTCCTTCTATTTTGTTTTGTTTTGAAAATAGCCACAGCATTTTGGATAATACTTGTCACAAAATATTAATTAATATTCATTACTAAACCAAAATCTATATTTTAAACTCTAAACCATCTTATTAAAAAAAAATTTTTTTAGAGCATCCTTAAAAGTGACTTTTGATCTATACGAAAAGCTTAAACACTTAGGAATAGTTTCAAACATGTTAATATTGTTGAGGTTACCATCCTTTGACCTTCTACCATATTTATAGATCAAATCTTTCAAATTTAAGAGAAACTAGCCCCATTCAATTTATGAAATGTGATCAAGGGTAAATGGTGGAGAGGGAAGGGAATGAAGGAAGTGACTTTAAGCATAGCCGTAGAAGAGATGCTTAACATAGCTTCACAAATAATGATACATTAAAAATTTAGCATCAATAAATACATTAAACCAGTAACACTTCTCAATATTAACAGGTAATAAATATCAATATGAATACATGTGTGTATCTACATGTGTAATCCATGACCAAAATTAACTTCAAAATGGGCCAACACACAAACAGTCTGAAGTAAATTAAATATGTAGAAACTATGTTTTAGTTGGGCTCTTTCTCAACTTCAAGAAAACAAAAACCTTGGAAAGGAAAGAACTCTTCCAAAAATATTCACTAAACAAACAAGACTGAAAGCCAGCCCTGAGGATCAAAGAAACATTCTCCTTAGGTAGGAACTAGTTGTTTTGGGGAGTGCTGGTAGAAGAGAATTAGTTTTGTTATGGAGCTTTAAAATGTTGATGTCCTCAATGTTTTCTAGCATCTTTTTCATATGATTTTTTTTTTTTTTAAGGAGGTACTGGGGATTGGACCCAGAACCTCGTACATAGGAAAGAGGCCCTCAACCACAGGGCTACATCTGCTCCCCTCTTTTCATATGATTTTGCTTTTTCTCTGGATTGAGTTTACCCTTACTTCTGAAATGTTTTTTGTAAGAACTTAAGACCTGAAACTCCAACTGGCATTCAAGGGTATTAAATACAATTAAAAATTTTAAAAGGTTAGTAATTTTACTTCTCTGGAGGAATTATTGTGCTTTCCCTTAGATTTTTTTTTTAAAGCTCTTTCTGAACAATGTAGAAAAACAAGGCTGATTTCAGACTTGCTCTATTGTGAATAGGTTTCAACTATTAATGGGAGGCAAAAATTTACTTAGGGCAATTCACCACATGAAAGTAACTGATTCGCCTACACTTGAGCTGTGTTCACCTGTAGAGGCTTCAACTAAGGAAGTGGGATTAACAGGCCCTGAGGGAAGAGGTCTCCTATGACCAATTTACTATCACGGAATATAAGATATAAAAATTAGATTTTCCTAAAGTAAAACCTCACCTGAAAACAACCTTGACTAGATTTTCAGTTAGCTCCTAGTAACAAAAAATTATGACCCAAGAGAAAGCGAACAGAAGCATCAAGTGCCAATAGTTAGGAAAAGAGTTCTCATGAAATTTTTGCAAAGATAAGGCTCTTCAAATTTTTATGTTCAGTTTGTTTTCTAAAATTTGACATTCTATATGCCTATTACATTTCTGGGTTCTTTTACAATTAAAAAAAAATAGAGCTCTCTCTGCCTAGAGGAGCCTGCGCCAAATTTTGGTGTGTATTTCTCTCTCTCCCATTTCTCAGTAAGCTCTGTTCTTTCCCCCATTTCCCAAATAAATTCTTTTTACTGGCCCCACCCCACCCCCCAAAAAAAAGAAAAAAGAAAAAAAATCCCAGTATAAGTTGTTCTTTCTTGTGAAAAAGTTTGTGTGCCTTCCCTTTATTTATTCAGCAAATATTACCAAAGCACCACCCACCATGTGCTACACTGGTGTTTTCTAGGTGATATAAAATACAGTACTTCTTACTTGGAAATAATAATTATTCCATATTGCTTTACAATACTTTTTAAAAAGTTCAATGTTCTTAGTTGAATTTTTCATTTGTGCTCAAAACAAAAATAAAGCTGTCTTACAACATGTTCATTTAGCATTGGCATTATAATACCTGGTTAGTCTGGGAGCAGAGATCTGATTTACAAATCTTATCTCAAGTTGAACAGACAAGTCCAAATCTGAGGAGCAAAACTCACACAAGACTAGGTCAATCCACTGCATCAAAACTAGTAACACTTCCCAATCTACTGGGCCAATCCACTACATCAAATTTTTAACCCCATCTTCCAAAATCCCTTTGCTAGTCCTATTTAGGGAAGGGGAATAAGAACTTCTTAACCTCGGGATGCATATACAGAGAATCTCTTTTCTACCCCCAACTCCTCTTAGCCTTCCTCAAAACACACTAACGCATCACTGGTTTCAAATCCAGGTCTTTGGGCAAAAACTCATATCCCCATTTTTTTTTTTAAAAGAAGAGGAAGAGACGAGGTTTTAAGCACGTTTTCAAGAAACGTGGACAACCAAATGTTTATTGAAAAAACCAACTGAGATCAACTAACTGATAAGATGTTACTATTTTCAGAAGTTCAAGGACTGCCTATCAACCTCTTTGGGAGAAAAGAGAGTACTTTTAAGTAGCTCAACACTAGAGTTTGAGAATTATTTTTAGTTAAGTAATGGCAAAGGCCTGTTGGCTGCTGAGGCAGTCAGGCTTGTAAACTTCACCACCATGGAAAACAAAACAGAACTAACAACTCAATGAAATAAGAATTAACTAAGAAATACAGTATTTATACCATATTTTAAAATGAATTTTCAAGTTCATTAAATTCTTATATAACGGCTAAAAAGGGAAGGATCGAATAACTGGCACACAACTATGATATTGAAACATACGAAGTATTATTTGTGTTGGCCAAAAACAGTTGAATATTTGTCATTTTATATGGTTTAACCTAATATTTCTGGAATTGAATTGATAATTAGCATTGTAAAAAAATGAAGTGTTCCTTGAAATGAAATTTTGGTTTAAGTGTGATTTTATTATACGTTGATACTAAAATATTTTTCCTCAGCCGTTATCTCTAAAACCATAATGGGAGACAACAGGAAAAAAAAAAAAAGGATTTAATACACAACATATTCACCTCACACATTTTAAAAACATCTGATTCATAAAGTGAAGCTATCTGCATTACTGGGGGCTCAATCAAAACATGCATTGGTTATCTAGGTTGTGTGGCAGACAATCAATGTTTAGTCATGACAAGTTGACATACAAAGCTTATAAGCTGATTTGGCAAATCTGACAGAACTGGATCTAGGTCCTTAGATCTCCACTCTAGAATAATGCTTTTAAATTTTTTTCTTGAACCAAGAACTGTATTTGGTATTTGACATTTTGGGATGCCATTCCTTGCTCACACCATCCTTTTTATGTTCATATTTATTTCTATCCTCCCTTCCTCAGCCCTAAACATCTTATTCAATTCAAATTATCCCTCCAGTATACAAGGCCATGAGTCATGATATTATCACAACCCTATGCAAAACCCTCTATAGTTAATGACCCCCAAAGGAAGGCTAAACTCTTTAGCATGATACTTAATGCCACAATCCTATCATTTTAGCCTATTTTTCCACTTTCCTCCCTACGCTGGTCCAGCTCAAATGTTACATTCTCCATCCAATATATGTTCTGACACTTCTGATAAGAAAGTATCTGTCTTCCCTCCTGAAGTCTAGAGGACCTCTGTTATCAACTTGTGGTTGACATTTATCCTATCTCCTTTACTAGATCATGAGTTTCTTATGATCCTTGCCTTGTTCATCTTTATAGTTCCAACTGTGCTTAGCATGGTAGGAACGTTCAGGAAAAAAAGTTTTCAAAGCCTCTGAATCTTAAAAGAAAATACCAAATACATTATTTTGGAAGGCAGCAATGGATCAAACTCACCTGTTCATAGCCTACTATAAAAGAGCACATTTTTTTTTTCCACATAAGATATTTTCTTTAAGTAATTTCCACAAAATAAGATAAATATATTCAAAGAATTAGGTCTGTAAAGGAAACTTATGGTGAATCATTCATTTAAAATCTCCAGTTTAAGGTTTGAAATGGACCCAACAAGTCATTTAGTCCTACCATAAATTTTACAGACCAGGAAGCCAAATTCCAGAAAGGGAAAGTGATGAACTCTTGGGTCACTCAGTTATTTGGTGATGAAACCCTAGGCAGAACCCAAATTCCCAAGCTCTGAATTTAGTTCTGCTCTTTTTCCCTATGGTATGCTCCATTAACCTGTTAAATTTTAAAAATAAAATGTAATATGTGCACATCAAAAAGAGGCATAAGAGGACTGATATCTGCCTTTGGATCAATAACTAAGATAAGCAGAATATTAAAAACACATTTCAGAGCACTTATCAGACAATTAAGTCTCCTACAAAAAGAAGCAGAGGCCTGAAAGATAAAGAAGAAAAAATAAAAGGTTGGAGGAGGAACATAATATTCAAACCGAGCCTTATAAAAATATCTATATTTGCTCAAATACAAGGTTTTGGTGATATAAAACTAAAATAAAAGAGAATCAAGTTTTCAAAGTACTAGAATCTTTGGAAATATCTAGCCTGAAGATGTGCAATTATCAAGAGCTATCAAACCCCTCTCCAACAAGGCAGAATACTCTGCCCTACACAAACCTTACCACCAATCCTGACTGCACAGATGATAAACATAGCACCGATTTTCTTAAAATTCCCTTAGGTGTCAAGATTAATACTATAAGTCTAGAAGGGGGAAAAAGTATCATCGACAGGTGCAGCTTTTCTATGACTCTCCACAGACCAGGGGTTCTTAACCATTTTTGTTCCACGGACTCCTTTGCCAGTGAGGTGAAAACGACAGACCCCTTACTAAATCCACACTATACTGTGCACTATTTAATAAGTATATCACACCCGCACCAACACATCCCCACAAGAATAATGTTTTTTTTGAATTTCAATTCAAGCTCACAGACCCCTTGTTAAGAACCCCTGCCATAGACAGAGTCTGTTTTTGGTGACTCAACTATATTGACATCATGGATGCCAAGGGCAATATCAGTGTAAACAGAAGCTTTGCTACAGTGGCAAGCAGACCCCTTCAAAGATTTAATGCATCAGAAGTTGAGTTGCCAAGTCCAGACTCCTCAGAGCAGACAGGCAGCTATGATGCCACCACCACTACCACTAGCCAGGGCAATGGAAACTCAAACAAAATGCTGCCCTTCACCACCAAAGGAAGGAGCTCAAGTTCTGGGATACTCCTAGAATCTCCTGGCACCTACCAATTGGCCTCCATGCCATTGGCAGCTGTCCCACAGCAATGCAAATAAGATGCACTTGAACTTTTTGTTCTAGAATATCCCTTATTCTAAGGTCGCCTCCACCGAAGCCTTTCAGCTCTCTCCCTTCAGGTTTCAAGGCTACATACACTCTTCCTCTTGTAGTTACTTGAGATGATCTTTAGAATCAACATAAGGTGCCAACGATAGACTCCTTAGGTGTCTGAGAACTTTGGAACCAAAGCCAGGTGTGTCTTCAGCTTCTGATGAAGGTTAACTTGATCTAGTTTTAATCAGTTTGGGCCATGTGACTGTTATCTAGATATGTTTGTATGCCCAATGACTAGCTCAACAATGACTAGCTCAGTGCTCAGCACAGTATAGGTCGTCAGTCTACAAATATCCCTAAATGAATGAACTAACACCCCAGGCCTGCACCAAAAGAGGCAAATTCCTACTCCACCCCCCAACAGAGAAAGCCATTGTGGAGTCAAACATACTCAAATATTTTTAAAAGCATCTCTCTTTTTCCCCTCCTTTTTCCAGCTTTCCCTAAATTTTCACACTACTTTCAGAATTCTGATATCCAGCAAAGTGGAAAATGTGTTACTTTTAAATGATCAGCATCCAAAAACATTCAAAAAGCTCATTTGAAGTGCTATTAACAAGGATTCTAGCTAGTCACTTAAAATGGCTATTACTGGTCTGGGCAAGAAAATACACAAGATTCCATAGGAACCCTGTCAAATTTGGCAAGGAAGATTTTAGCCAACTTCCATCCTTCCCACCCAATCCCAAGTAAATAGGGCATTTGTTTGTATTTCCACATTGGCTTCACGAAAGAAAACACCTCCTCTACCTAGAAAAACAATCTGTAACATTCAGACGTGGAGCTCTGAGGGCAAACTTTTTCAGTGCATGCTAGGGCAGGACCTACGGTGTATTTCAAAAAAAAAAAAAGACGAAAAGTATTCTTACTAAAGGTTTCTCCATTTGAGCATTCCCCTCACCTTTACGCGTCTACCTAGCTTAGTATTTCTGTACTTTCTAGAATTAAGGATTTTTAAAAAACGTATATCATTAACAGTGGAGCCAGAAGGGGAGGAACCTTTTTCCTACAGCCTCCAGCAGCAAATTAAATGTTTTGCTCTGTGTAGGGGTTAAAAAAAAAAAAAAAAGGACACACACAAAAAAACCATTTTCCCTTGCTCATTTTAAGTCTTCTGTACCAACTTTGGTCCTGACAAAGAGTTAAAAGGTTTCTGAGGTTAGTTCCTGCGGTTTAAAAATAAAACATAACAACAAACGACAAGTTCGATGATTAAATTTAGGCTCTGTAAAACAATACTGGGAAACTTTTTTAAAAGCCTCGGATAAAGACTGGGAGTTTATTTTATTGCCTGTTGTCGAATCGCATCACTTTAGGCACGTTTTCTTCTCGCTTTTAATCCCTCCCGCGGGGGTTCCCTGGCAGATCCTCCACATTCCCGCACCATCCGGTTACCTGCGGGGGGCCCAGACCCACCCACACTGCCGAGGCTTCCGCGCGCGACCTGAGCCGAGCAGGTGGCCCTGGCCCCCTCCCGCCCACCAAGTCGGGGGGCCCTGTCCCCGCGAGGCTAGCGCGGCCGAGGGAGGTCGGGGGGCCCGGGCGGGACCCGGTGTTAGGAGTTGAACCGCTGACGGTGGGAAAGTCGCGACGCCGCGGTGGGAAACTCGGCGGGCGGCGCCGGCCCCCTCAGGTGTGGCACCGGTGGCGCTTCCAGAAGCCGGGGGACGCGATGTGGACGAGGGGGCGCGACTAAGGAGGGCAGGCAGGGGTCGTGGGACGCGAGGGAGTGGGGTCGGGAAAGGAGCTCCCCGCCCGTCGGCGCCCGAGCCCCCGGGAGCCCCATTTCTTCCTCACAGACTCCGCCACGGTCTCGCTCGTGACGCCCCGCGACACCACCACCCCGTCGCCCTCAACCTGCCCGGGCCCGGAAGGTCCGCACTCACCTGGCTGCAGGTACCCGCGGGACCCAGCCGAGCCTTCCCGCCGCTGTCTGCTGGTGCGCCAGCCAGTCAGTCAGCCGGCGCCCGCTTCCCCGGCCCCGCAACCCCGGCAGCCTGCGCGCGCTCCCGCTCGTGCGCGCTCACCCCGCCGTCTGTCCAGCCGCCCGTGCCCCGAACACCCACTTGCGCGCGCCCGGGCTCTTAAAGGGCCAGACCACGGCGCCGCTCTCGGACTCAGACCCGTCCAGAAGAGTTCCGGCAAAGAGCGTTGAATTGGAAGCTCTGGAGCGAGACAGGACAAGTGTTTTACTAGCTCCAGCTTTGAGGTGTTGTTTTACATTTAATGATAATAATGACAACTGCCATTTATTGAGCGCTTATTACCTTCGGTCAGGGCACTTCACTACAGACATTATTTCTTTTACTCCTTAAAACAATCTGGTTTCTTACGTCCATTTTACCGAGATGGAGAACTGAGGTTCAGAGAGTTGAAGACACTTGTCAAGGAGTTTTTTCACCCCGTTGCTCGGTGCTGTTTCTTCTTCACGCTGTCACTGTGGAAATATGTACGGAGGCTAATAGCTGGTTGTGAAAGGCTTTTTGAACATTGATGAAAGTTAATGTCACAAATGTTTCCATAGGGCCAAGCAAATCTTCAGGGAGGGAGAAAGCAAGAGTTATGGGGGCTCTATGAATTGTAAGGTTTGTTAAATACTCAAGTAGGAGAAAATAAACAAGCTATGCAAAACAGCTCTTTGCATTTATCCCCATTTTACAGAAAAGTGAGGAAGGAAGTGGTTGGTTACACAGAACGGCTGAGTCACTGGTAGCATTCAGGGCTGAGCCCCAATTCCTTAGTCCTTAATCATTTCTTTGCCCGTCCCAGGAAGAGATACCTGATTAAAGGGAAGCAAAATTTTCCTCTAATAACACATTGGCCTCACTTAATTCCCTACATCTTTAATTAATATTTACAAAGCACTTTAATCTACTTAACATGCAAGTTAAATAGGCAAGTATTATTATCCCTCTTTTTCTGAACCAACCCAGGAGGGACTCAATTCTGACAGTCGTTAATCTTTGGTGAATAATGGGCCTAAATTTTCTGGTTAGGCTTTTTTTCTCACCTGTTAAATATTGTCCTATATTGTATTAAATATTAATGTCTTTACTTAATAAAAGCTAAGTAATATTAGACACCTACTGGTGAGAAGTAACACGGGCAACTCCTGTCTTTAAGGAATTCAGATAAAGAAATTATTTTTTTAATAAATCAATTTTATTGATACATATTAATAAAGCATACAAACCATCCAAAGAAAGTGTACAATCAATGGTATTTGGTATAATCACATAGTTGGGCATTCATCACTTCAATCATTATTAGTGCATTTTCATAATAATAATAATAAAAAACAAAAAACAGACTAACAAAAATTTTCATCACTTCTCAGTCTCTATGTTTCCCCTGTTGTACATAGCTGCTATTTCTGGTAAAGAAATTGTCTTATTATTTATTTATTGATAAGTGCTTCCAGGTTTTCTTTTTCTTTTCTTTTTTTTTTTTTTTTTTTTAACCGGGAGGTCCCGGGAATTGAACCTGGGTCCCTCCATATGGGAGTTGGAAGCCCAACCATTTGAGCCACATCCGTCCCCCATCTTTTTCTTTTTTTAAGATTACTTATTTATCACCCCCTTTCTGCTTGTGCTCATTGTGTCCATTTTGCTTTCTGTTTTTCTGTGTCTGTTTGTCTCCCTTTATTGCATCATCTTGCTGCACCAGCTCACTGCGCTGGCGGTCAGCTCAGGCCGGCTTGCCTTCACCAGGAGACTCTGGGAATCGAACCCGGGGCCTCCCATATTGTAAGCAGGAGCCCAACCAATTGAGCCACAGAAGCTTCCCTCTTTTCCTTTTTATTGTTGTTCTTTTTGCTTTTATGGTGTATGTTTTCTTACATGTGAAGAAGAAAGAAGAATTTGAAGGATGAAGGCTTTTAGGAAGGAAGAAAGAGGAAAGAAAATGGTGAAAAATAGGGGCAGGAAATGAACAGGGAAGAAAATGAGATGAAGGAGGTTTCAGCCTAGAGACAGAAGGGGAAATGAGAAGACCAGATCCTGCTAGCACATAACAAATCTTTGTGGGAATTACCAACATGCCGTTCTCTGGGCTGGTGCACGTCTAGCCAGGGCCAGTTTGACTATCTGAGCATAAGCTGGCTTTCCAGTCCCCTTTTGCATCCTTTTTCTAGTCACCTTTGTGCCAGCTGAACATACACAAAGGGACTAAAAGGTGAGAAAAAGCAAGAAGTGAGGTAAGAAAAAAAAAAAGGTAAAAAGGAGGAATTTAAAGACAGTTTATTCATTAAAGTACTTAGATAACGTCAAAGAAGAAAAAAGGAACAAAGAACCATCTGGAGGATCATTGTATATGGTATTATTATTACTTCAAAACTCGTGACATTTTAAAAATGTCACTTTATATTCACTTAACTGTCTAATATATGTCTTCTGAAGCTAGACTTTGCTAAGAAAATGCTGGTAATACATGACCCTCAAACATTAGGCAACTATTCTTATGAACTTTGTATAAATTAAATTTAACAATTAAGCTAAAAATGTTCAGTTAACGTGTAATTTTATTTTATAAGGAAGTACGTTACTATATAAAATTGATTTTGGAAATGCAATATCTGTGATGATCACTAGGGGGAGACAGACAGGAAAGGGGAAAGAACGGTTAGTAAATAAATTTCATGAGTTTACTGAAACAGTACCGTATAGCATTTTATAACTGAAAGGGAAGGTGTCAAAAGACATGATTTTGATTTATACCTCTTTTACTTAGGAGATGTGTTATACTGAACTATTGTTTTATCCTTTTTTTATCCAACTACTTGCTTTATCCTTTTTCAGCCTCAGTTCCTTAATTGTACAATGAATCTACATTAACACCTACATTTTTGAGGCTAAAACAAAATTATTTTAAAGTTTATTTGAACAAATAATAGTTAAAAAGAGCTAAGGAGGGAAGTGGATGTGGCTCAAGCGACTGAGCTTCCACTTACCACATGGGAGGTCCATGGTTCAGTTCCTGGTGCCTCCTAAAGAAGATAGCAAGCTGGTGTGACGGGCAGGCACGGGAAGCTGACACAACAAGATGACACAACAAGAGACACAAGAAGATAAACATAATGAGAGACACAACAAAGCAGGTAGCAGAGGTTCCTGGTGCCTCCTAAAGAAGACACAAAAAAGCAGGGAACGGAGGTGGCTCAAGTGATTAGGTGGGTCCCTCCCACATTGGAGGTCCTAGTTCAGTTCTTGCTGCCTCCTAAAGAAACAAAGAAGACAACAGACACAGCAAGTGCAAACAACGAGGGGATGGGGAGAAATAAATAAATAAATAAAATCTTTAAAAAAAAGAGTAAGGAAATTACAAAAATGAATAAAAATGGGAAGAGTTGCCCTATTATTGAAACATAGTATAGGACTATAGTAATTAAATGTATAATAATAGGACAATAGTAGATATTGAATGGAATATATAATAGAATGGAATAGATAACCAAGAAAAATAGTTTAGGTATGAGATTTATTTTTTTTTTTTCAGGTACCAGGGCCATATATTGAACCTGGGACCTCGTATGTGGGAAGCTGGCACTCAACCACTAAGCCATATCGGCTTCCCTGAGTTGGCTTTCTTGTTTGTTTACTTGTTTGGTTTTTTTGTTTTGTTTTGTTTTTACGAGGCACGGGGAACTGAACCTGGGACCTCCCATATGGGAAGCAGGCCCTCAACTGCTTGAGCCACATCTACTCCCCAGGTATAGGATTTTAATATGTGATAAAGGAGCTATTGTTTTCATAAATGGAAGAGGGAGGGATTGCCAGTAAATGGGGTTGAGAAAACTAGTACTTTGAAAAAATCATCACCTAAGCCCTTACCTCTCATTATGTGCCAAAAGAAATTCCAGCTACACTAAAGAATTTTTAAACTAGGGAAAAAAATGGGCAAATATTTGTGTGACTCCAAGATGGGGGAAGGAATAGAAAAATCATAAAGGAAATGACCATTAGTCTAGCTCACATAAAATTTTTAAATTCTGACAACTAAAAATATTGTAAACAAAATTTTAAAAGGCAAAGCTAATAGTACAATTATGAAAATGTTATTTTATGAATTAAAACAAATGTACCTCACTAACACAAGGTGTTAATAATAGGGTGGTATATGGGAACTCTGTATTTTATATATTTTGTGCATGATATTTCTATAAACCTACAACTTCTCTAACTAAAAATTACTAACTAAAAAATCTTCAAAAAAGAAATGACAAAACTCTCATAACAAATCAGACAACAGCGCACACAAATTTGTAAGAACATCAGTTATATACATATAACATGTAATTATATTATAAAGTGTTTGATCTACTAATTTAAAAAATAAGAATTTAAAATACAAGGTTTTTATCTTTGAATTAGAAAATGTATTTTAAATTCTAACATTTAATGCTGTCAAGAGTGCAAAGAAATGGGCAATTTTATATATCTACATATGTGGGCCCATAAGTTGATATAACTTTACTGGAAAGCAATATTGTGAAATATTTTAAGAGCCATTATATATATTTGACCCTATAATTCCATATATAAGGATTCTATGGAAAAATCAGAAACAAACACAAAGATTTGTGCATAAAGGTATACACTGTCACTTTTTAAATAAATGTCAGAAAATCAGAAACAACCAAACTATCCAGAATTAGGGGAACATATAAATAAACTATTATGCAGCTATTAAAAATTATTTTTTCATGAACACACAAAAAAGACCTAAATATATTGTTAAGAGGGAAAAGAACATTGCAAAATTGCTTGTAAATTATTATTTCAGGTATGGAAAAATGCATGTATATATGGAAAAACAAGAAGGAAAAATATGAAAAGGATTATGGTTTTTCTGGCTGTGATTATGTGTTATTCTTTTTTATAGTTTTGCATATGTTCAGATTTTCTGCTGTTACTATATATTATTTTTATATTCAACACAAACTAATAAATATTATTTTTTAAATTAAACAATAAATGCCAATGTACTTAGCATAGACTCTGGCTTGTATCAGACATTCAATAAATATATGATAGATGCCTGGAAGGAAGAAAGGAAGAAGAGTAATACATTGCAAGGGCAACTTGCTTGTGAAGTTTCCAGATTTAAAACAAAAAAGAATTTTTCTGCTTCTACAGATGAGGAAATGATAGCCTGGAGGTTTTGGGTGATGGGTTTAGAGAAAAACCATAAAAAGATGACACTGAAATGATTTCATACCACCTGAAAGCAAACGGATGACATGCTACCTTGACCATATTCCAGATTAATATTTTGAAGGAGAAATATATGAGGAAGAAACAAATACAGATGAAAACAGTAAATAAGTTATATCGAAATATAATGATAAGAGTTCTGAGAGAGAAGCAAGACTTCCAAAAAACCCCTGGTGAAAAACAAGTGCAGAGCACACAAGCTTGAGAGCTTGCCAAGCGACTGAAGTACCGAAAGGAAAAGAGGAGAGCTTCATTCAGAAAATATCTGTAGGCTATTAGTTGCCAAGTGTGACTATGGGTAAGGTCTAGGAGATAAAAAGTGAACAACTTAGACGAGCTCCCTGTTTACATGGAACTTACAGTCCAGGAGGGTTTGGGGGATACACACAAGAATCATATGATACACCTGTTAGCCACTAAATAAAGACAAACGGGTAGAATGAACTGCATTCCTCCGGAGATAAGCCTGAGGAGTAATAAGTGATTACAATTTGACTAAGGACAACTTGTTTTGCTTCTCTTGATCTTTGTTTGGCTGGTTTTCAGTATACAGATGGCTTATCTGACAGGGTTTGGTAATGGTTTGATATGAATATGAGTAAGGATTTTTTTCCTCTTCTTCAATTTCTTCATTAACAAGGAGCCCTTGATTATGTCATTTAATTAATCTGTGTTTAACTCTGTATCTTTCTGAACACTAGAGGAACAATTGAGTTTGTTTTGGGAATTAGATGAGTGCCTGGACAGAACATTTTTGGAGTAATGCTTCCATATCTTGTTGAGCTGCCTTTTGTCTATTATTTTATCCTTTGATTGCAAAATACATTTTTTGACTAGGAAGGAAATCCGAGTGAAGTGGGTGGAATAATTGACATCTGGGGTTTGTTTAACCCTTCTCCTAAGTTGAATTCTTATAAACTGATTTCAATTAAGATTTTTCATTATATCAGATTTCTGGGTTTGACATCTGAGATTTTTCAGTGCAATTCAGTTGGGACACCAGACATAACTTTCTCTCTAATCTGTCCCAAAATTTAAGGGTGCTAATTTCCTGCATTTTGAGTAAGCCTTTTACCTAGTGTTGCAGTTTGAAAGTCAGGATAATGGCATTAACAAAGCTTAGTGTTGCAGTTTTGGGTCCGCCCTCGATTCTTGTCAGGTCCACCTACTCACGACTAGGTTTGCAGACACTGTGTCTTCATTGAATTTCCAAGTTGCAATTTTTGGTGGAGAAGAGGATGGGGCAAACCTTATTGACAATTCTTTGATAAACTTAAAATATTTTATTTCAATTTCTAAATTAAGTAGGATTAAAAAAAAAAAAAAAAAAAACCCTCTTCCTACAGAGAATCACAATAAGAAAAGAAAAGAAAAAAAATCACATCAGATGCTACCAAGAACTGTGAGCAATGAAATAAGTGAGACTTTTCCTATTGTTCCAAAATCATAACTAAGAACCAAAGATAAGGGCCAAAGGAGCTGACCACCTGTCACATCCCAAGTTCAAGAAATCAGCAGGAGCCAGGGCCAGTCCCAACTCCCCAGGTTTTATCAACAAGCATCAAGTCCAAAATTATGCTATACTACCAACTACACCCACCCCACATGCATTTCCAAAATAAGAAATAGACTGAGGGTCCTCAGCTTTGTGGAAGTGCAATATTCACTTCCAGTGAGAAGATATTCCTTCCACTCCCTAAAGAGGGAAGAGAGGATGTATTTGTTTCTTATTGCTATTTAACAGACTATCACACATTTAGTGACTTAAAAGAACACAAATTCATTATCTCCATGTCCCTAGGTCAGGAGTGCAGGCTGAGGTTAACTGGTTCTGCTCTATTGGGTCTCACAAGGGTGAAGCCAAGGTGTCAGCCAAGGTTACAGTCTCATCTAGACCTCTTCCAGCCTCATTCAGGTTGTTGTCAGAATTTAATTCCTTGTGGTTATAGGACCAAGTTCCCTGTTTCCTTGCTGGCGATTGTTCAGGGGTTGCTTTCAGCTCCTAGAGGCCACCCTCAGGTCCTAGCCATGTGGCCCCTTCCATAGGCAGTTTAAACATGGCTGTTTGCTTTCTTCCAGGCCAGTTGGAGAGCAGCTCTGCTGCTGCTTTTCTCTTTTTAGGGCTCACCTGATTAGATCAGGCCCACCCAGAATAATCTCCCTTTTGATTAACTCACAGCCTAAATCACATCTGCAAAATTCCTTTTGCCCTATAATGTAACATAATCACGGAAGCGATATCCTAACATATTCATAGGTTCTACCTACACTCAAGAGGAGAGAATTATACAAGGGGGTGACACAAGGGGCAAGGGCAGGAATCTTGGGGGCATCTTAGGATTCTGCCTACCACAAAGGAGAAGGAGTCCCCTTAATCCCTGAAACCGAGTAAAGAGTAGAGTCCTAAGACAATTGCTCATAAAGATTAGGGTTCAGGAAGATGGAGATGAGCTGTCAATGCGTCTCATTCCTCAGGTGGACTCTTACTAAGGTAGAGACCCCATACTCACCCTTGGGCCACCAAGGAGCTGCGTGTGGTCAGAGAGGGTCATAGAGAGCTTTCTGGGAGCCAAAGAGTATGGCACAATATTCCTCTCAATCTTCTTCCCACTGAAGTTTGGGGACATACTTGGAAGGCTCATTCCTGCTCTTAGGCTAGAGATTTCGTAGGTGATGTGGATTGAATCGTGTACCACAGTTTGGACATGTTCATGGTCTTGGCCCCCATTCTTGTGGGAGTGGACCCATTGTAAAAGATCTCTTCAAGGTGTTACTTCAGTTAAGGTGAGGCCCAGCTGAATCAATTTGGGCTTTAATCCGGATACTGGAGTCCTTTATTTTTATTATTTTATTTTTTTTAAGATTTATTTTGTTTTCATTTATCCCTCCCCCTGCTTGCTGCTTGCGCTCGCTGTCTGCTTTCTGTGTCTATTCACTGCACGTTCTTCTGTGTCTTCTTGTCTTCTCTTCTCGTCTTCTCTTTAGGAGGCACCGGGAACCCACCCTGGGACCTTCTGATGTGGGAGAGGGGGTGCTCAATCGCTTGAGCCACCTCAGCTCCCTGGTTTTGTTGTCTCTCGTTGTCTTTTTCCTCTGTGTCTCTTTTTTGTTGCATCATCTTGTTGTGTCTACTCTCCACGCAGGCCAGCTTTTGCCTTCACCAGGAGGTCCCAGGAATTGAACCTGGAAGAGAAAGGAGAAGATGCCAACATGTACATTGCCATGTGACAGAAAAACCAAGGAATCCGAGAGATTGCCAGCCAGCCAGAAGATATCGATCTCGGGAACAGTCAAGCCTTCTAGCCTTTGATACCACGAGCCAATAAATTCCTGTTGTTAAGTCAACCCACTGTCTGGTATTTGTTTTAGCAGTGAGGAAACTAAAACAATGGGAGAGGTCCATTCCATCAGGGTTTGAAGGGCTGTGTGGTAGTTTGATATTATTGATGAATTATAAAAAAAAAATATTGATTATATTTGTAAACTGTTCTATTTCTCTGGCCGTGATACTCTTTGATCATATTAAATTCAGAGGTTTCACTTTTACTTGATTAAATTAAGATTAGGGCCTTGATTCAGTTACATCAGTAGGACGTTGAGTCCCCACCCCCTTGGTGGACAGACACTGATACAGAAAAGGACACAGCAGAGGAGAGAGCTTAGTTTTGATGCTGGAGCTGCGGGGAGAGAGCCAAGCCATTTGGCCGATAGTTTACAGCTGGCCTTGTGGAGCAAGCAGAGCAGTTGAGCCTGGAAAGAGACAAGCCCTGCAAAGAGAGACAAGGCTTATGCCAGCCTACAGCTAAGATAGGAAGAAGCTGGGACCATGGAGCCTTAAGAGGAAGAGGGAGGCTGAGCCCTTGCAGATGTCTGCAGCCATCTTGCGCCAACACATGGGAATAGACTTTGGTGAGGGAAGTAACTTACTCTCTATGGGCCTTGTAACTGTAAGCTTCTATCCCAAATAAATACCCTTTATAAAAGCCAACAGATTTCTGGTACTTTGCATCAGCACCCCTTTGGCTGACTAATACAGGCTGGAAGCACAGTGAGCCTGGGAAGATGGGGTAACTCCATTCACCCCAGTTCTCCAAGCCCCCAAAGTATATGGACAAAGGTGCTTTTGGTTCCGTGGCTCTTCATGCAGGAGCCCGAAAAGTTACCAGAGGGCAGAACCGAGAAGCTGCCAGATGGCTGATGAGCCAAGCCATTGAATTTGAGAGGGCAGGTTTTAAATGACTGAGTCTTAAACACAAAAATGAGACTGGCCTAATAACCAAAAATGTTAGGAAAAGTAGTCAATGTTGCCAGTTGCATCACTGATGTCCTGCTACCCTGTAGGAAATGGGAATTCAATAGATAATAGTTAGGAGCAGATACTGACAGCAATAAAAACCATTTCATATTTATACTCCCAACAAGCTGAGAATCCTGAATAAATAAATCATTACATGAATAAAGTAAGAGGTAAAGGAGAACATTTTTCCCCCTCGGATTTTTCTTAAGATGCTTACTAACTTGAAAAATGATTCACATAAGAATGTAGCAGACCAAATACATTTACTGCCTTCACCCTTTCATCTCCCATTTATTTCCTAAACTCTTGCTGTCCAGATTCTATTCCCACAACGATTGGAAAGCTATGTTCTCCTGCTTCTCCTCCTGCCTCTCAGTCATTTGGCAGTTTGCACCCTCCATTAAATATAAGTGTTTTCTCAGAGTTAAATCTTCAGCGCAGAGTTCACACTGCTTTTCTTGACAAAGGCATCCATCACTCTGGCTTCAAATATTCCCTCGATGTTGATGACCTGAGTCGTCACCACCCATGGGGAGTATTCATTTCCTTTAACAAGCCAAGTGCCTGCTCCAGCTCTGGTGAGAAACCTTGTTTTAAACTGCCCACTGGACATGTAATTCATTAATTTTATTCATCCATCCATCACCCCTGTTCGGTTATGAACAGCAAGGCTCTCTCCTTAGAAAGCTCAAGATGGAAGAAGTATAGATGAAAAAAAAAAGTTAAAGCATTCTGCAAAATACAGAGAGAGGTGTCATCTTTACTCCTTAGTCTTGAAGGAGGAAGATGATGGCCAGGGGGGTTGGTGGGGTGGGATAGCTGGTGATATGATAGAAGTCCAGGTAGTGACATGGATAGGAAAAATTCTCCTTGTGGGAAGTGGCCAGGGATGGAGCAGTGATCTCTGGCATTAAAGTAGAAACTTTCTCAAGCTGTGTGATAATTCCCTTCTGTGACTCTCAAATCTTCAACAACACCAGTCTGGTGTTAGCAGTTCTTTGGGGGAAGGTAGAAGGTAGAAAAGCAAATAGAAACAAAATTAGAGCTGGCAGTAATGGTTTGGAGTCAAAGGACAGCAGAGAAACCAGTTCCAGTGTGGATAAGATTCTGTTATTATGACTACCTGAGCCATTTTTAAAAAAAGATTTATTTTATTTATTTATTTCTCCCCACCCCCTTGTTGTTTATGCTAGCTGTGTCTGTTTGTTTTTTTTAGAAGCCCCGGGAACTGAACCGGGACCTCCCTTATGGTAGGCAGGAGCTCAATTGCTTGAGCCACATCTACTTTTCCTACTTGAGCCATTTTCATTTGATATTAAATAGAATGATGAAAACTAAAATAAAAATAAAAAATAAAACAGCAAAATAAATAGAATGATGACCCCAAGAAGCTGGAGGACATGGAGATGCTTGGGTTATATATAGGCACATTTAAGGCATTGTCCTGTGGCATTAGGTGCCTAATCTCCACATATGTTCAAGTATTCCTGGAGCCAGCTCCATATGTATGCCACTAATAAGTGTTTGGCTTTTGCCTTTTGGCTTCCGTTGGGCTCGTGGTCTTCTATCTCAGAACTTCAGCTTTCTTTCCTAAGCTTTTAAAAAGACCTGGAAACCCTCTTTCTCACACTTCAGGGGTGTAAATAACAGTAACACCTAATATTGTTATACCATTTCACAGTTTACAAAGCTCATCCACACACATTTAACTCTCACAACAGTCTTGGGAGGTATTATTATTCCCATTTTACAGATGGTGAAACTGAGGCTCAAAGCCCAAGATCACTTGGGTAGGAAGTAGCAGAGTGAATATGCTCAGTCTATTGCTCTTAGCTTTTCACAAGAGCTGCTTTCCACGTATCTGTGGTTATCTGGTAGAGTTGTACCTTTTTCATGCATTTTTCTCACCATAAAGCCAAACAAGGGATTTGTGCTCATCTTGTTGACTATTTTCAAGGTTATGAAATTAGTATTGGGAAAAAGTACAAGCTATATGAGATTTTAATGAAGAGTAAAAAACACTAGAAAAGTGGAAATCTCATTAGAAATGTGGCAATCTCACCTTATTAAATATTCATCTCAGTAGAGTCAGCTGAGGAGACACTGAGAAGGTGGGCTATGGGGATAACACAAAATAGAAGCCCCATTTTCCAGTGAAAGGTTGAGGACCACATAGAAATCCATTAAAATTTTGAATGGAAAGCATCTGTGCTTCTATAGCTCAAATCTAAAACAGAATAATTCCATGAATAAAGTTAACATATGGTAAGAATCATCTCCTCCCATGATAGATGAAGCTGCTACATTCAAACAAAACCACAGAAGCACCAAGGAGGTAATACTACAGGATTCAAGCTACTCGGACATAATCATTTTGCACGTCTTCCTTCATTGTATCTGGAAGCCCCTAGCAAGAATTGGACAGGAGTGACATAAAAGGTAGTTGAGGTCAAGCAAGTCGGAGCAGAGCTGACTATGGAACTCAGGAGGCTTCACTCTGATTCTCCCAGGCAGGACAGATGGATGGACCATCCCTGTAAAACATGTATGATGGCAGGAGAACAATTACTCTGGTATTTAAAGATGCCCATTTTCAAGCAACTGTTTGGGGATAGCAGGGGTTACTGATATAAAAATATAATTCCATAGTAGGTTTGAACTTTGTGTTTCCATCAATCCATTTCCTAACTTTACTAAAAATAGCAAAATTAACTCATTTCATTTTCATAGACTTTCCCTTCCCCTTCCTCTCCTGGGAAGATGTGCTTATGAGCTCAACAGAGAAGTAGACCTGGTTAAATTCATAAATTGAATAGTTAAGGCAATTAAGATATGACTCTAGAGCACATGTGATAAGGAGTCATCTAATTTAATAAATGAGATGACATAATAAATAATAAATCATTCTTTTTTTTTTTTTTTTTTTTTAAGATTTTATTTATTTATTCATTTATCCCCCCCTTGCTGCTTGTGCTCGCTGGGTCAGCTAACCACGCCACGTGGGCGGGCTTGCCTTCACCAGGAGGCCCCGGGAACCGAACCCAGGGCCTCCCATATGGTAAACGGGAGCCCTACTGATTGAGCCACAGCCGCTTCCCAATAATAAATCATTCTAACTCATATTGTATTAAAAAAATTTTATGGAGATACAGGGAAAGAACTAAAGGGAGGGCAAAAAAAAAAAAAAAAAAAAATTATGTTGTAAGAAAATCCAAATGTTTGAAACATTTATAACGGAGCCAAATAAATTTTCATTTCATAAATTCATTCCCAAAAAAGGTACATTTGAGTTGTGAGTTCCTCGGGTGCATTAGGAATTTCAGGTTACACACAACTTTTACAGAGTACTTCTGTTGTTTAAGATAAGGTTCGTCTATTATAGATAGGAGTTTTCATGTCTGGTTTCAAAACATTTTTCAGTCATTACTTCATTAATGAGATGACATCATATATCCCACTTTCAGAAGGAAATGACCAATGATGGGGACACCTTTCCAAATTCTTTAAGATGGGATTGTTAGGAAAATTGCATATTATTAAAACAAGTCAGTGATAGAAAAACACACTATGATTTTTGGCAAAATAATTTTCAGACCCAGATGTCTATCAATGGATGAATGGATAAACAAAATGTGGTGTATCCTTACAATAGAATTTTATCCTGCCGTAAGAAGGAATGAAGTCCTGATGCACTCAACAACATGGATGAACCTTGAAGACATCATGTTGGGAAGCAGATGTGGCTCAACGGAAACGAATGTGGCTCAAGCAATTGGGTTTCCGTCTACCATATGGGAGGACTTGGGTTCGGTCCCCGGGGCCTCCTGGTAAAGGGGTGCCAGGCCTGCACGGTGAGCCAGGTCCAGGTAGTGAGAAGATGATGCAACAAAAGAGAGACGCAAGGGAGAGTCAAGGTGAGACGTGACAGAAACCAGGAACTGAGGTGGCGCAAGCGACATAGTACCTCTCTCCCACATCAGAGGTCCCCAGGATCAAATCCCGGTGAAGCCTAGAGGAGAAAAATGAGAAGAGAGGACAAAAAGAAATAGACACAGTAGATCACAAGGCAAATGGACACAGACAGCAAACAGCAGGGTTGGGGGGGCGGGGGGGGAAAGACATCATGTTGAGTGAAATAAACCAGAGACAAAGGGACAAATACTGTATGATTCCCTGATATGAAATATCTAGAATAGGCAAATACATACAGACAGAAAGTTGATTAGAGGTTATCAGGGGCCAAGGTGAGGGGACCTTGGAGAGTTGTTGCTTAAAGGGTTTTGGGTGATGAAAAAGTTTTGGTAATGGATGATGGTGATGGTACCACAACATTGTGAATGTATTAACACCATTTGAACTGTACACTTAAAAATGGTTAAAATGGGAACTTTTGGTTTATATATGTCACCACATTAAATTTTTAAAGGGTTTTCAAATAATTAATTGAATAAAGCCATAAAGACTAGATTAGAAGAAAAAATACACAAATATATATATATATATATAATTTTTTATTTTTAAAGAAGCTTCAGATTACATACATGTTACATCAAAAATATAGGGGAGGGAGCAGATGTGGTTTAAGCAGTTGAGCACCCGCCTCCCACATGGGAGGTCCCGGGTTCGGTTCCCCGTGCCTCCTAAAGAAGACAAACAAATGAGTGGACATCAAACAAAAACAATGAGTAGACAATGAGCAAAACAACAAGCAGACAACAAGGAAAAAAAAAAAACAGCAAAAAAACAAGCAGGGAACAGATGTGGCTCAAACAGTAGTGCACCCACCTCCCATATGAGACGTCCCAGATTTGGTTCCCAGTGCCTCTTAAAGAAAAAACAAGCAGACAACAAGGGAAAAAAAAATGTATACACACACACACACACACGCGGGCGCACACGGGATTCCCATATATCCCACTCCCTCCCCTTCCCCCACTTTCCTCCATTAACAATCTCTTTCATTAGTGTGCTACATTTGTTATAATTGAAGAACACATATTGAAGCATTGCTACTATTCATGTTCTATAGTTTGCACTGCATAATTCTGTAGGTTTTGACAAAATGTACAATGGTCTGTATCCGTCATTGCAATGTCATGCAGGATCATTCCTATGTCCCAAAAATGCTTTATATCAATTATACAAGTTCTTCCATTGCTAGAGTAATAAGTCTACTTTAGTCCATCGTTGCATTCCCCCCTATGTTTGTTCATTCCTCTATCTTGAGGATTTGGGAATGGTGATGCCCACTCTATTTTTAAATACATAGTCTTGGTTCACTTGCCTAGCTAAGAGATGCCTGTAGGGTGCTGTTGGCTAGAGATCTTTAAGTAAGTGAAAAAGTATCTCGTAACTGACACTGGAGGGCCAGTGAGTGCCAGGGAAGCGTGACATTTCAGCCCTCGCGTGGGCTGGCCACGCTTTCTGGGGAATAAACACTCTCCCCTGAGAGTGTTGTTTGCTATCTTACAGGCCTTCCGTTTCACCTGTCTTGCCATCCAGGATCAGCCAGCACAGTGCTCCAGGAAAGGAGCCTTATTGGCAGTGGTTTCCAGATTAAGTGATGGCCCAGTTCTCTTAAAAGTCACACTGGAGGTAAACTAATGATGAGAGCATGCGGTGGGAAGGTCCAGGTCTCCTTCAATCCTGGGGAAAGACCTCCTGAATGTCGGAGAGGTGGGAGAGCCCTGAAAAATGATCAGTCCCTCACCCCAACATTTGTTTACTTGGCACATTTGAAAGGAAAGAGGGCTGTAATCTGATACGTTTTTTGTGTGTGTGAGATCCAGAATGAAAACTTCTGACCCAGCTCATACTAAGATTCTGAAATAAATCACTCAGCATGAGCCCAGAGAATTATCTTTTTTTTTTTTTTTCCATAGTGAGAAAAGACCAAGGGGCTTGGCGCAAAGGAACTTAGGGAAATGTCACAGTTGAAATAATGACTCAGGTCCTTCATTACTAATAGACGGACAAGTTGGAATTAAGCCCAAGTTTGTAAGGTGTTACTGTTGCCAGATAAATATCCCTCACAGTTAAGTCCACTAAAAAACATTTAATGGCTTCCCAGGTTTGTTCAAACTCTTTAGGTCTCCATTCCTGTCTGATGCCCAGATCACCTAGTCACTCTTAGCCCGGCTTCTTCTCTTACCTGCACATGTGTGGCCCTTGATGTGTCCTGAATTCTGAATACTTCCTGAATACTTCCTGGGCCTCTGTTCCTCCTTTTCTCATCTTGACCATTAAATGTCTTTCTGGTCCTTTGAAGCTCAGCTGAAATGCCACCTCCTTCATGAAGTTTTCCTGAAGATTCCCCAATCATCTCCTTTGCCTCCTCCTCTTACCCTTTCTCTTTTTATATATGGTTCTTTAAATGTCCTGCCTGGCGGCATGGTAGTTTTTATGCCTTAGCACCCCAATGTTGACCTTGCAATGGATCAGAGGCTTTTTGAAGTCAGGGGCTGGGCACTTATTTCTTTTTTTTTTTTTTTTTTTTGAGGGGCTGAGGATTTAACCCTGGACCTTGTATGTGGGAAGCCGGCACTCAACCACTGAGCCACATTGGCTCCCCTGAGTTGGTATTTTCATTTGTTTGCTTGTTGTTTTTGTTTTTGTTTTTGGGAGGCACCAGGAACCAAACCTGTGACCTCCCATGTGGGAAGCAACTGCTTGAGCCACATCAGCTCCCTACTCATTTCTTGTATTGCCCTTAGCAACTGGCACATGGAATGCATTTGGCATTTAAAAAGTGAACTTAATGGAGAGAGATAAAAACCAGACTGAAGGGGTAAGGAAGATACTAGGGGGTCAGGAAGTGGAAGCAGAAAGTTGGTGGTCAAAGGCAAGACAGCAATAAGATGATCACCAAAGGGGGGAGTGGGGTGGAGTAAAGAGGGTTTTCAGCAAGTTGGATGGCAGAGGAAGGAACTTCAAGAAAGGACTCAGTGGAAGATTCTGGAGAGCGAGAGAGGCTACATTCTGAGTCATTGTAATGTTGTTCCTTTAAAGGGTCGACAGGAGTCCTGCTACATTCTCTAATAGAGTGGAAAGAATCTCTATAGTACATAGGCAGTGTCTGATAAAATAAAATAGGCCAATATGCCACGCCCTTGAATTAATACTCTTACTTATCAACCTTATTCTTGTAAAATTGAACTTAGCCTAATAATATCTATTGCCTAAGAGTTACCTTCTGAAAATCTCGTTGTTACTAAAATGTGGCTCTCTCTAAGTCAAATTTAGCAAATAAACTAACTACTTTCCCCCTGGCATGGGACATGACTCCTTGGGACGAACCTCCCTGGCACCAAGGGATTATTAACAAGCACCAACTAGCAATGCATTTGGAAAAAGACCTTGACTAAAAGGGAGAAAAATTAAATACAAAAGAGTTTTTTATGGCTAAGAGATTTCTAAGTGAGTTGGGAAGTCATTTCAGAGGTTACATTTATGCATGTCTTAGGCAGATCTCACTAACTACTATAGTAAGCAAAGCCTCAGACAGTGGTGTTTCCAAGGGCTCTAGAGATATTTGGGCACTATAAGCAAGGCACACAGCCTGATGAAATCAGTACCCTGTCAGTGAACCTTACATTGGAATATATGATAACATATTCCCCCACTGTAACAGAGTTAGGCTCATTTATAATTTCGCTACACATAATTCTTCTACCCCTTTTATTTGAGCCTATAATTAGCACTATACACATTAAATATATGTTCCAGAGTCTTAAATCTTTGATCTGTTCAATGCCAGTTGAGCCTTGAATCTCAGCAGATTTGTGGCCAACACCTACTCTCTAGCTCATCAGAATCTTCCAGGACAACGAACAAATTGATGATGATGGACAACCCCCATCCCAAAAAGCAAAGGTTATCTACAACTGCAAGCAAAATGGTTCCATCCATCTGCCTCATGGGATCTAAGCCCCATCTCTATCTGAAGCAGAGTGGGCATCACCATCCCAGAATCCCCAAGATTGAGGAATGAACAAACATAAAGGGGGAAATTGCAACCATGGACCAAAGTAGACTTATTATTATTGCAGTAATGGAAGAACTTGTAACATTAATATAAAGACAGTGGCTCCCAGAGGTTCTGAGGGAAGGTGGATGGAAGAATAGGTAGAACATAGGGCATTTTTAGAGCTTTGGAATTGTACTGCATGACATTACAATGACAGGTACAGGCCATTATACATTTTGTCAAAACCTATAAAATTGTACGATGCAAAGTGTAAATCATAATGTAAACTGTAGACTACAGTTACTAGCAATGCTTCAATATTTGTTCATTAATTGTGACAAATGTGCCACATTAATGTAAGATGTTATTAATAGGGGAAAAGGTGAGAGGGGGTCAGGGTGGGGTATATGGGAATCCCCTATATTTTCAATGTAACTTTTTTGTAATCTAAAACTTCTTTAAAAATAAAGTTGAGGGAAGCGGCTGTGGCTCAATCAGTAGGGCTCCCGTTTACCATATGGGAGGCCCGGGTTCGGTTCCCGGGGCCTCCTGGTGAAGGCAAGCCCGCCCACACGGCGCGGTTAGCTGACCCAGCGAGCACAAGCAGCAAGGGGGGGATAAATGAATAAATAAATAAAATCTTAAAAAAAAAAAAAAAAAAAAAATAAATAAATAAAATAATAATAATAAAAATAAAGTTGAAAACAAATAAATAAAAGGTCCACAGGAACTCAAGGAACCTCAGGATGGGCCTGAGCATTAATATCTCAGACCAGTAGCACCCATGGAGTGTACAACATGACGAGTGACTGCCCACAAAACAGAAGGTCCACACACTTGGAAAAGCTAATTTGACATGCAGAGGAGAGAAACGGAAAAGGTGTCCAGGGTGACCATGACCAAGATAGATGGGTAAGTTCCTGTTGAGATAAGCAGTGCTGTTGAGTCCATTCGCCTGTGGTTTTTGCTCAGAGGGCAGGAGTGGGCCTGAGGAGATTTCCATCCAGCAGTTACGTGTCCTCCAGCTGGAATAGATGCATCTCTGAGATTTCCCTCCCTCTTTTCATGGGAAGTGGAACAGAGCAAGGGAGTGTTTCCTTGAATTGGTGAAGGGTATGACTGTGACATGTTTCAGGCTGACTGGAATCTGTTTGGCAAGGCCTGGATTCAAGGCAGGTGTGCAGGCCTTAGTCTCCACGTGTGAAAGCCGTGGAAAGGACACTCCCAACAGAGGGCACTCCAGTTTGCTGTGGCCACAGAGTGGATGTCATGATGTATAGAATTTACCTTGTACTTTCCAGACTCTGGAAAAAGCCCAGGAGTGAGGGGAGGGGGGTGCGCGGGGGGTGGGGTGAGGGAATGAAGGGCCTTCCTTTCCAGTGCTGATGACTGGCCTCAGTGTTTACCGGAATCAGCCACAGAGGTGGGAAGGCACGAGTGAAAGACCCTGTGTTGCTCCTCAGAGCGGGGCCTCAGAGTGAGGCAATCCCATGAATACAGACAGTATGTGGGAGAAAAGAGCCGTGAATAAACTCAGGACAAACCTGGACTAAAGGCTATTCTCTTGGACAGGGATGAAACGCAGGTGATGAAACCTGAAAGACAGCCCAAGGGATGGCTTCAAATCCAAGATCTGGGCCACAGCTGCCAGCTCTGGATTCCACTAATCCCTAGGATTCCACTGGGAGAGGAAACAAAGACTTTCCTTTTTATTTCCATGGTGGTGCAATTTTCCCCTTTCATTCTGAAATGCTTTAATTTCTAGGCAGCTGCACTGGTTGGCAGCTTCAGGTGGGTCAAATGCTTCTCAGAAAATCGTGGTGATCCCATCTCCAAAGAGGCCCAATCCAGACTAAATTGGGCTGAACGCCACACAGAACCCAAAAATAATTCTGACAAAATAAATGCACAAGTTGCTGAGGGGTTAGCCTCCAACTTTAAATCCAATGTCCGGCCTAATGTTTTCCTGGGAGGTTGCCAAAACACATACACACACACACACAAAACAAAACAAAACAAAAAAACCAAACCCTGTCTCTGAATAGGCTACATTAGAAGCTGACTTCGCAGCCATATTTCACCAAGGGAGTTGAGGGCCTTAGCAGGGACTCTTTAACGTGTGGTGAGCTCAGGTTGCTGCCAGTCAAGGAGAGCGGTGGCCAGGTCTGGCAGAGGGAGGTGAGGATTCCAGACTGAAGGAATGTTCTGAAATGACTGCAGCTTAAGGGGACTGTTCTTGATTAGAGAGAAAGACTCAGAAGGGTGGAGAATTAAAGATAATGGTAAGTAAGGCTGGATTAAGGGAAAAGTAACAAGCCAGTTAAATCTGTCTTTAATTCTCCCCTCTCTCCTCTTTCGACTCCAATTCCCCAATCGACCGCACCCTTCTCCTTCTTTTCACAGCTGCCCAACTTCTTTCCCATCATTCAGGGCCTTAACTGCCCTGGGCCTTAATATATTCCTTGGGAATATATGCAATTTATTAGAGGATCCCTGAAAATGGAAAACTACCTTGTTCCTCACCCAAAAATCTGTAGTGGTGGAATCTCAGGACGGCGTTGAAGAAATAATTTGGCATAAGGAGCTTTTCTAAGTGCCTCTCAGATTATGCTACTTTGCCTGTTATTTCTACTCTTAAGGCTGCCCTCTTTGAAGAAGTAAAGTTTTGAAAAAGCAACAAAAAAAAGTTTTACTAATTAAAACATAAAAAATTAAAAAATAAAGAAATAAAAAATAAAGTAACAAAATGAAACAAACAAACAAAAAACCTACAATGACCTGGGGAATCTTAGTCTGAGCTGAAAAATCAAACAAGGGGAGCGAATGTAGCTCAGTGGTTGAGCACCTGCTTCCCATGTATGAGGTCCTGGATTCAATCCCCAGTACCTCCTAAAAAAAAAAATCAAACAATATGTATTCATATGCCAGATGGAGTTATGTATCTTACTCAACTACAGGTCTCTATTACTCTGATTTGGTTTTTAGTCCTTTAAAACAATCCACAGTCCAATATAATTTAAAGATGGACCAATACTGGGAGTTCTATTGTTGAACTATGTCTCTGCTCCCCAAAGTGAGTTATTTCACCCTTCAGAATCTTAGCTTCTCCATGTGCAAAATGAGGTTCTGCTCCCCATAGCCTCCCTGTTTGAAATGCTCTTTCAAGCTAAAAAATAAAAAGTTCAGGTTCTCAGTAAGTATTGGATATGTACTTAGCTTCAACATACTTCTTTGTAGTTCTTTGGAAAGTTAAGTATAGAATTATCATATGACCTGGCAATCCCACTTCTAGTTACATACCAAAAAGAATTGAAAGCAGGGACTTGAACCGATATCTACACACTGATGTTCCTAGTGGAATTATTCACAATTGCCAGAAGACGGAAGGAACCTAAGTATCCATCAACAGATGAATGGATAAACAATTCTCACTCTAAGTGAGAAATACCATGACCTTTTTTTTTTTTTTTTTTACATTTGGGATAGGGACTATTTACCACTTTTTATGAAAAAACATTCATTTTACTCACTAAAGTGTTATATTTTTCTTTCCATAATAGCTCTGTAGTAGGTAGAAATTCCCTGAAATCTTGGAAAGAATGGCTTCTCCTTTCACTAGAATTTTGATAATTATAGCTAACAGCTGGCATCATTTAGGGATACCTGAAACTTCTCTCTGAGTGTCATAGTTGTAGTTTTTTCGGTTTTGATAGAATTCTTTCCAAAAGCATTATCTTTTCCTAAACATCATCCACTAGATACCACTTAAACATTTGATTCCTCAGGGTGACCATAGCATAGCATTACTCTTTTTTTTTTTTTTTTTTTTTCATAGCATTACTCTTTATGGTATACTCCACTGATGCCCTCAGTGAGTCACTGTGTTGGTCTTTTTTGCCCCCAGGGCTAAATTATTGTGTTTTTTTTTAGAATCTTGTGTCTACTTTGTGCAATTGTCTCTTTTTGTCAAGCCATCTGCTGCTTCAAGTGCTCTTCCATGGGCTGTGGTCTAACTTGCTGTGAACTGGAAGACTAGACACCAAGCATGTTATATGTTATATATCTACAACTAGGCAAAATAGTCTCCAAATTACAGGTGCCAGAGCTTTCCCAGAATCCCTGGTTGGTATTTGGAGAACCCTGTGTTTCTGTCTGGAGCTCAGCTAAGCCCATCAGCATATTGCCTTCTTCCGATCACATGATTGGTCCAGGCAGATCCAATCAGAGTGATCTCAGAACCTCTAGCTCAAAATGTTGTGATAAACGTGCTTGCTGTCTCTCTGGGCATGGAGGAAATGCCCCAGAGGACACTATTGGGACAACTGAAAAAACTGGAATATAGACTATGGTTTATATCAATGTTGGGTTTCTTGAACTTGATGACTGTACTTAATGTGGCTACATAAGTAAATATTCTTGTTCTTAGGAAATATACATGGAAGTATTAAGTGTTAAAGGAGCATGATGTATACACCTACTCTGTAAAGTCTAGAAAATAGATGAGAGAGAGAGAGAGGATATAACAAATGTGGCAAAACGTTAAAACTTGGTGAATCTGGGTATCTGTAGGAGATATATTGGTGTTCTCTGTATTTTCTATGTATGGTTTTTAGAGCTTTCCTGTAAGTTTGAAGTTATTTCAAAGTAAAAAGTTTAAAAATGCAATGAGATACCTTTTTATACCCACCCATTTGGGAAGAATAAAAAAAGTCCACTGGAGAGGATGTAGAGCAGTTTGAACCCTCATTTACTGCCAGAGGGAGGGGAATTTGTACTATCACTTTGGAAAACTTTTGGTCATTATTTATAAAGTTGAATCCTATGACCCAGCAATTCCATTCCCATGTTTCTATTTTGGAATAAGTCCTATTATGTGAACCAGGACAGTCACACACAAAAAATGTTTAAGGTAACATTGTTCATAATAGCAAGGGGGAAAAAAGCTAGAAACAGAAGGATGGATAAATTAACTGAATTATATTTTTAACAAAACACTCTAGGAATGAAAATGAAGTACAGCTGCAGGCTTCAACATGGATAAACCTCAAAAAACACAGAGTTGGTTGGATATGGAAATTATAGAAGAATGAATACAGTATAATTCTATTTATATTGAGTTCAAAAATATATAGGACAAAGAAAATTTTTTAGAGATACATAATTGGATAATAAAGCCATAATGAAAAGTAAGAGCATAATTAACACCAATTTCAGGATTGTGGTTACACTGGGGAGAGAAAGAAAGGAATGCAATACGAACACAGGAGCTTAAGGTTGTTGGAAAGTTGGAAAAGCTGAGTGAGGCATACATGGGAATCCATTTTATTATTCATCTTTAAATTGTACATACACATTATATGCACTTTTGCATATATGATATTTCACAATCAGAAAGAAAATAGTTAATGCTGTTATATAACCACCTGGGCAAAATAACCAATAATATTCATTCAAATAAATATTGATTGACTGCTTATCCCATGCCAGACACAATCTAGGGATATAGTGGAGGATAAGATAAAAATCCCTATTCAGAGAGGCATAAATTTTTTAAAAAACAAAAGATATATAATAATTTGGTAATGATGTGTGATAACTAAAAATAAAGAAGGTTAAAGGAGAAAGAATGGTGTGCTGCTCTTTGAGGGAGCAAGGCCAGGGAAGTCATGCTAGTCAGGATTCTCCAGAGAAACAGAACCGACAGGAGATTTATTATAGGAATTGTCTATATAGATATAGATATCTATAGTATATATAAGGAGATTTATTATAGGAATTGGCTCATGTGACCATGGGGATTGGCAAACCCCAGTTCCATAGGGCAGGCCCCAAATTGGAAATTCCAATGAAAGTGAGGTTGAATTCCACAGGAGAAGCTGGTTGGCTGAAGTAGAGGCAAGAATTCTTCTTTCTGACTTCTGAAATCCTCAGTTCTGGCTTTAAAACCTCCAACTGTTTGGATGAGGAGACTTCCTTCATTGCTGAGGAAAATTTCCTTTGTTGATTGTAGATGCAATCAGCTGTAGATGCAATCAACTGACTACAAATGGAAATCCATTTACAAAATACCTTCACAGCAACCATCAAGCCAGTGCTTGCTTCACCAAATAACTGGACATAATAACACATGAAATTAATCATCACATAAGGTCTGTCTGATGAGGTGAGGGTGTGAGCCTTGCAGATATCAGGAGATTTGGGATGGGTTCCTAGGCAGGGGACAGTGTGTGCAAGGGTCCTGAGGTGAGAATAAGTTTGGTGTGCTCTGGAAAGGGCACGGTGGCTGGTGGGCTGGAGATCAGGGAGGGAACAAAGAGGATGTCGGAAGGGCAATCAGGAGCAGAGCCTCATACACCAGGGCTAAATTTGAGCTAAATTTAGCTCAAATTTGAGCTAATTTGAGCTAAAATTCTAATTTGAGCTAATTTGAGCTAAATTTGAGCTAAAATTCTGAGCAAGATGGGAAATATCTAGAGGATTTTAAATGGGGAGTGTTAGGGTCTGACAGGATTCAAAAGATTGCTGTTACCATGTGGGGAATAGTGAGTAGAGAGCAAGGGTAGAGGGGGAGAGGCCAGGTAGGATGCTCTTGCCTTATTCCAGGTGAGAGAAATAGGGGCCAAGATTGTGCAGCAGTGAGGATAGTTTGGGGTGGCAGATGCTGAAGATGGAGCCCAGAATGTGCCGTGGATTATTGGTTGGATCCAGCATGAGAGGGAACAGAGGGAATGAAGGATGCTTCCAAGTTTTCCCTTTAGGAACACTTTGGGGAAGGAATCAAGAGTTCTGTTTTGGGTGTGATACATGTGTGATGCCTTATCAGACACTGAAGTGGAGCTCTGGTAGGCAGGTGGAATTCGGGAAGCAGAGGGCGATGATGAGGGCAGCTTTATTCAGTCTTGCCATTGATGACTCTGCAATGACCAGTGGGCGAGGAAACAACTGAAGAAAGTGGATGAACACTTTATGAACACTAGTGGTCTTTCCTACAATATCCAAGATGCAGTGGTTCTGAAACTTCAGAGAGAGCTGTGCAAGTTGACTGGTTCCCTGTATTTGATCAAGAAGTTGTGCCACTGGGGGATAGAACATGGGGGAAATGATCGTATTCCCTTGGGGTCTGATCAGCCACTGCAAGGCAATTCAAACTGAGCTGGATAATGCTGCTTCAGCAACCTGCTAAGTAGCAAAAGGGACAGCCCGGAAAGAAGAGAGCACATTGGGTTGTTATACTTTATCTTACTTCCCCCAGAGTCTCTAGCATGGAAGATTCTGTCCTGCATCTGATGCTGTTCTCCTTGCTAAGTGAATAGAGCAGAAGGAGAGAATTCCAGTATGACTTGTGACCAGGTGGACTGTGAGGATCCCTGCCCACAGTGCCTGCTTTAGTGCTTCAGTCCTCTAGCTCTAACCACCATCAACTTTAGCCACGAAACCAAAGCCCACGCTGGCCCATCGGCCTCTGCCTCATAAAATGAAGTTCAAAATGAACACCAAACCCAAACGTTCTAGGAGTTCAGATAAAAACGCTCCCTTCGAAACTTTTTCTTCAAAAAAAGAAAGGGGCATGAAGACAGCATCAATAACTCTCCGTGGATGGCCTCTGAGTAGATTAAGGTTGAAATAGAAGGTTGCCTTGATACATACAGCTGTAATGGCCCCCTGTAGTTTTGCATTCAAATTAACTAATGAGCAAAGCCTCCCATTCCAGTTTCCTGTCTTTGGTTATAATTGCTATTTGCAGCCTTCCTAATCAATTTGTGCCCAGTTTTTCCTTCTTTGGCTCAGATAAATATTAATGCCTTTAATTTACCAGTCTTCCTTTGGTCCTGGTTTTCTTGTTCTCCAGAGCGTCTTTCTCAGCAATGAACAATTTTTGTTTCCTAGAAAAAAAATCTCCAGGTCTAGTTTTTAATTCAGATCTTCACTTTTCTTTGTCTTTGGCCACTCTAACAAGAATGAGAAGCCCACAGCCACCAGAGCTGAATGTAAGAGTATGAAGCTCATTGTGGTCTCTTTTTCCTTGTTTCCTCTTGAGAGGCCTTAACCTAGGCCTCAGAGAAGAATGACAATTGCCTGAGATTATATGCAAAGTTTTGTATGGATAGGAGTGCATGACTAAAGATGCCACAATTTTCAAGAGGTTTTCAAAACATTACACTAAAATAAATTAAATTCAAAACCATGAAGGGACACTGCTTAATCCTTCTAGAGCTTAGTGCTCATGGATTGCTTTGAGCAACTCTGGTGACTGAATCTCCTTAAGCGTGGTAACATCAAAGATGTCTCCTATAGTCTTGGGGGAAAAGCTTAACTCCTTTTCCCTTAGAGTCGCAGAGCATGTGAACTAGAAACTATTTCCCCCTTTACCACCTTCTCCTCATTCTACAAATGTGGAAACCAATATCTCAGCATGATCACACAGTTAGAACAGGGGTTCTTAACCAGGGTCCATGGACCCCCAAGGGGTTTGTGGAAAGATTTCAGAGGGTCCATGAGCTTGAATTGAAAAAAAAAAATTAACTTATAATCCTTATTTTCTCTGACTCTAGCAGAAATCTAGAATTTCCTTCACTTATGAATGTATGCAAATAAATAGGATGCAGTAGTATTCATTTCACCTGACTAACAAATGGGTCTGTGGAACAAAAAAGGATAAGAACCCCTGGTCTAGAACCTAAGTTTCTTGGCCCAGATGTTGGATTCAGCAGACCAAGTCTTCAAAATAGCTATAATAAATAAATTTAAAGAACAAAAGGAGACTATATTTGAAGAGTTAAAGAAAAATATGATGACAATGACTCAATGAAAAGAATCTCAATAGTGAAATAAAAACTATAAAAGGGAACTAAATGGAAATATTTGAAGAAATAATGACTGACAACTACCAAATTTGATGAAAAACATTAATCTACAGATTCAAAAGCTCATATACCACAATAGGATAAACACAAAAAGAACTTTATATAGATACATAAAAATCAAATTGCTGAAAGCCAAAAGTATTTTTAAGAAAACCCCACCCAACAACAGCAAAATGTACATTCTTTTCAAGTGCACATGGAGCATTCTCCATATAGATCACGTCATATGACAAATCTCCTTTAAAAGTATTGAAATCATTTGAAGCATGTTCTCCAACCACAACAGATTTAAATTAGATATCAAGAACAGAGAGAAATTTGGGAAATGTTTAAATATTTGGAAGTTAAACTGAATAACCCAGAGGTCAAATAAGAAACCACAAGTGAAATTAAACAGAATGAAAATGAAAGCACAACATATCAACATTTATGAGAAGCAGTGAAAGCAGTGAGTACAGAGAAATTTATAGCTTTAAAATAAGCAATATATAAGAAAGGAAGAAAGATCTAAATCAGTTATCTGAGTTTCTGTCTCAAGAAACTAGAAAAAAAGGAAAAAGAAAAAGCAAGGAAGAAAATAGTAATTATCAGAGCAGAACTCAATGAAATAGAAAACAAAAACAATATAGAAAAATCAATGAAACCAAAAATTGGTGCTTTAAAAAGATCAACAAAATTGATAAATCTTTGTAAAAAAAGAAAAGTGATCAATTAAAAAAAAAAAAGACACAAATTACCAAAATCAGGAATAGATGAAGAAAGCCCACAGAAATTAAAAGGATTATAAGGGAAAATAAACAACTTTGTAATATCAAATTAACAACTTAGATGAAATAGAATTCCTAGAAAGGCACATTACCAAAACTACCTCCACAAGAAATAGAAAATATGAGCATACCAATAATAAATGAATTGATAAATATTCCAATAAGAAATACAAAAGAACTTATTGGGTTTATAAGATATATAAACAAATCTTCCTACAAAGAAAAGCCCAGGCCCAGATGGCTATACTAGTGAATTCTACCAAATATTTAAGGAAGAAAAGATACAAATCCTATAGAAACTCTTTCAGAAAAAAAAAAAAAGAGAAAGAGGTAGCATGTCCCACCTCATTCTATGAACTCAGAATTATCCTGATACCAAAGTCAAAGACATCACAAGAAGAGAAAACTAAAAGACCAATATCTCTCATAAACATAGAGGCAAAAATTCTAACAAAACATTAGCAAATCAAATCCAGCAATATAAAAAGGGTTACATACATGACTAAGTGGAATTTATCACAGGAATGCAAGGTTGGTGTAACATCTGAAAACTAACAATTCACCATATCAAATGACTGAAAAACAACCATATGACCACTGCAATAGATGCAGAAAATGTATCTGTAAACTAATAATTTATTCATGACAAAAAAATGCTCAGCAAAGTATGACTAGAAATGTATTTCCTCAACCTGATAAATGGTTTCTATAAAAACCCATAGTTTTACTTAATGGTGAGGGACTAAATGTTCCCCCCACCCCCCAAGTTCAGGAACAAGGTAAAGATATTCATTCTCACCACTTCTTTTTAAAACTATAAGTTCTAGGCACAGCAATAAGAAAAAGGAAATATTAAAGTCATACATTAACATTTAGGACCGACTACCGGTGCTTTGCTCAATGTAGGTTGGTTCCTCTTTGTTGCCAAAGACTTTCTTAGGAGAAAAATGTATATTATGTGCTTAACACAGTGTTGGCAATGAGAAAATACTCAGTGAAAGTTGTTATTGTTGTTAGGAGAGGCACAATGTGATCTTACGATTGTTTCTACCTTGGTCCCAATTTCATGGCATCACATTCATCTGCAAGAAATCAGAAATACCCAAATGGTAAGACACAGCAATCATTTTCAACTCTTGGTCTATAACTTCCTTAGGGAACACAAGTAGAGTCCATGTTTTTCTAAATTAACCACTAGACTGGAAGGTTACTCAGAATTTGGGTGTTAATTCATCCTGGACCTTGGCAGATGGATTCCATGAGTTCTTTGCTGCTCCAGGCTTCCATCATGATCAAGAGAAGACTTCTCTTGGGCTAGAACAGGGCATAGATGTGAACATTTTGGTGACTTGGGCTGGCACAAGGGACTGTTGACCCCCAAATACACACCCACATTCCTTCCAGAAAGTACAAGTGACTTCCATTTACAAGGAGGCAATGGAATCCCCAGGAGAAGAGACATCTAGCTGAATAGCTGTGGAAAGAGTCTAGCCACCAGACTTCTATAGAGCAGTGCTACCCTCTTCAAGGCACTTTCTGATAAAAGCCTTTGAATGAGTCCAGGCAGCATAAGTTTGCCTTTACCCAAGAATGGTAATTATGGTGGTAGACAACAGAGAGGCAAGTGCAGCTTAAGGCTGTAACTTACTTGGCAAGACTAGAAGAAGAAACAGTGTATAAAGAGGTCTTTAAAGGGAAGAGGAGAATTAACATTTATTTATTTTGCATCTACTGTATGTGTTCAACATCCCGGCTGCTTTGTTTAATTAAATCTCACTTAAATCTCACAACTGCCCTTTAAGGAGATTATTCTTATCACTTTTATTTGTGGTGTTGTCTTCCTTTCCCTCTTTGTTTTGCTTTGTTTTTAATCTTATTCTGATGGTGGTGGTCAAGTCTGTCAAAGAAACTTAAATCCCAGCTGTTCAGACTGGTTTTGCAGTTCAGCTCCTTTCTTGAGTTCACTAAGCCACAGTAGAAATGCATAGGATCCTATCAGTTGAGAACCGTACTAAATTACTTCCCTGAAATGCGTTGAAATACCCTTCAGCATCTCTAAATTTGGGGCTGATCCCCTATTATGCCATTGAAATTAAGTTTGGTCTGATATGTCTGTGTGTGCGTGTGTGTGTGTGTGCACATGTGGTTGGGGGAAGAAATTCTCTGCCATGTTTTGTCTGACTTAATAAATAGATTGGTGGACTACCTGTAAATCAAGACACCAGGCATTTTCTTGTCTTAATTCTTAGTCCTACACAAATATACGTGTGATATGCCTACAGGACCAGATACCTAATTTGCGGGAACCAGTGCAAAATGCAAATGCAGGGCCTCTTGTTCAAACCTTACTAAGAAGTTCAAGATGGTGACAGCAGAGCATTCAACCAAGCATGGGGCTCCTCTGAGTGTGGCCATGTGTGACTGCCTGTTTGCAGGCCTGACGTGGCCCTGCCAGTTTCTGTCCTGAGATAGTATTGCAGAGGACCTCTCTTAGTTAATTATTATTTGTTCTTGTTTTAAGAATCTCCCATCACTCATCTCGAGTTATTGTTAAACGTTTTGTCAACTAGATTTGTCAGGAGGCTTGCTCTGGGCAAGAATCTGACCTTGGGCTCCACACTTACTCTTGTGAGTTTGCCCAGTGCTTGGGTAGTGGAGGTGAGGTTTGGTTCAGCCATCACAGTCAGCAGCCCTCCCTTGTCCCTCTGGTCCCTGCTGCTCCTCTCTGAGACTTTCCAGAACTCAGCTTGTTGTGGTGATGCCTTTGGAATGGTTTCATTCCTTCAGTGGGAGGGAGACGACTCTGGGGTAGACTCAACATGGCTTGCAGGGCTCCCTGGTTGGGTTTCTTCTTGGGTGGGTCATTCTTGCTTGGCAGGCTCGGAGTGATAGTCGAGGCAAGTCAGCTGCCAGGCAGCAGCAGGCAGGTGCCCTTCATGTGCCACCGAGCCCTCATCTATCCACGCCGCCTCCTGAGTCTGGCCTCAGACCGATCTACGGACTCCATCATTTCAGCCTGCTTCTGTCCTCCCACCTCTTCTCATCCTGACTCCCTTGTTTGTTGATTTCTGATCAATATGGGCAAGTAGGTATTTGGAGCAGCCCTTCGTTGCTCCCAGGACCTCATAAATATCAGGGTGCTTCATTCCACCATATTCAGATTCCCAAAAGGTCTACCAGGAGGAAAGTGGTAGTCTTCCTTCCTAGTTGAAGAGTCTACTCCATAATGCTGAGGGACACCCCCTTCCTTCTGAGGATTTAGGAGTAATATGCGGGGGTGGTCTATGCTGTCTTGGGAGAATATGGGCTGTGCACCTGGTAAAGCATCACTTCAAAGGGGGAACCTCTTTGCTGGGCAGCGCAGCTGCTGTCTGGGAGTCTCTTGAGGACCTCAAACTTTGAGAAGTTCAAGAGGATGGACGGGCCAGTGAGAACTTGAGAGCAGTAGGGGCACCTTTGTTGGGAATCAAAGGCTTGGGCTCTAGTCCTATGACGTCAGCAGAATAACGAACTTCCCAAGGATGTTCGCATCCTAATTTCTGAAACCTGTGAATGTTCCCTTCTATGGCAAAAAGGACTTTGCAGATATTATGAAGTTAAAGATCTTTAGATGGAGACATTATCCTGGATTATCTGGATGGGCACAATGTCATCACAAGGGTCCTTCTAAGAGGAGAGCAAGACGGTCAGAGTCAGAGAAGGAGATGTGATGGTGGAAGCAAAGGTTGGAGTGATGTAATTGCTGACTGAAGCCACAAGCTTAAGCATCCAGGAAGCTTCTAGACACTGGAAAAGGAAAGGGAAAGGATTCTCTCCTAGCTCATCCAGAAGGAATGCAACCCTGCTGACACTTTTAGTCCAGAGAAACCCATTTTGTGCCCTCCAAAACAGCAAGTTAATAAATTTGAGTTGTTTTAAGCTAATAAGTTTGTGGCATTTTGTTACAGCAGCCATAGGAATCTAATACCCCCTACATCTGCCATTAATGAACTATTTGACCCTTGGACAGGTCATTACTCTTTCTCAGCCTAAGGGACTTATCTTTACTTTGGGGGGATTAGACTACACAATGATTTTCAAGTATATAAATAAAAAATTAAAATAGCAGGATACTTTTATCGTTGAAAGCATATAGGGAAGCCCATGTAAAATAGATGATGTGGCGCTTCTTTAGGGATGTTTAGGACCCACTGAGTTATGACACTGCTCTTAAAACAGTGTACAGCTGACAGAGGTTGCTCTGGCAGAACTGGAGTTGGATCCCCATGTTATTGTACTTTTTCTTTTGGGATAAAGCAGCCCCCCTATGAATTTGATTGGGTGGCAACTTGTGGCCAAAACAACAACAACAACAACAACAACAATAACAAAAAAAAAAACCTCAGTGGAAATGAGAAGAATTCAAACTACGAGGCTTTATATGTATATCTTATTTTGGGTGCTCTGTACAACTCATCAGAATAGACCTCATCTTCGAGGCATCTCCATTTCTTCCTAGACCTTCCTTTCGGGTCCTGTCCCCTCCCGGAGCTCACTGGGAGGTAGTGTCCGTCCCTCTTGTATGAATTGCCATTAAGCCTGGTCTAGTCTCAACATCTGGAAGTCAGAAGTGTACATCTTTCCAAAGAACCACAGCTAGCTTTTCATTGTTATTGAAATTGACTTTTGTAGACTCCTACCCTCATCAAAATATGTTTGGGGAAGATCCTCTTTCCCTGGAGTTTTCCTGTTGATTTTCTTTGGCTCTTGAAGTCTAACCAGGAACCAAACCCTTGGATGTCTATGCAAGTTTTAAATGTCTAAAGTTGGGGACACCTAGGACATCATGCTCAAATAATGGCAGGGGTAAGTAAGGAGGGCAGCCCCCTTATCCTGATTTTCTTATCAGCCCTAGAACCTTCTGGGAGGATGCCAAGGACAACATAGACACAGCCTGATTGTGGAACCAAAGCACCATTTTAAAAGCAAACAAATAAACTTAATGGGCGAGGAACAACTCCCTTATTAAAAGCAACTTTAGGACTAGCCAAAACAAACACAACATTAGGAGGGTTATTAAATGTGAGTTTGTGATGTACAGGATTTTTTTTTTTAAAAACTTAGTTATTTCATGAAGAAATACATAGAGCAAGGCAAGAGACTAAGCAGTTTTTGTCTTAGTGTTGATAAAATGAGTAAGAATCAATGGAGGAGCGTGTTAAAAACGCCAGTTCCTGCATTCCTCCAAGCCCAGAGATTCCGCTTCAGCAGCTCAGCTATGAGGCATTCCAGGTGATTCTAATAAGGATGGCCCCAGAGGGGAATTTTGACAAACTAGCTCAACTGCATCTGAGCTACCAATGTGAACACAGGAGGTCGTCCGGGGATTAAATCCACTCTTGGAAACTCGGGTGACAAGGACCACTACATATACCTCTTCTTATTTCCTGCAGTACCTTCAATGTGACAAAGGTTTATTAAATGGACACACAGATACCTATGTTCTCTAATAAAAACAAAATGATTGTTGTTTGTGCCACAATGAGAAAACTTGCAATATATTATAATCCAATTAAATCGTTAGATTCTTCTTTCTCAAATTAATAAGGTTTCTGCCCATTTAGAGTTACTTGAAAACTCAAAGTTCCATACGTTCCTGCTGATACCCGGATATAGAAGGTTTGAAAGGTTCAGGAGGACAACGGAATTTATTTGCAAGCCTTTTGACCAGTCTTGGGCATCTCCTTTGAGGTCCACTTGGCGTCCTCCTTCGACCTCTCCACTCTACTTGATCTTCAAACCCCACGGTCCCCCTCCGAGCAACCCTCCGAGACTAGACTGTCGGCCTCCTTTGGCACCCAAACGACTTCGGCCATATGTGGAGTTGGGAGCAGGTCTCTGATATACAGGTGCTGCAGAAAAATCCCACAGACAGGCCGGACTGGCTTGTATAAGATATGTTTCTACATTTTAAAAGTTAATTCCACACAGACAATCATACAAGGCCTGTAAACATATATAGGATAAAAAGCCAGACCACCTACAGAGGAAATTCCTACTGAAAGAAATGTCTGTCCGGAGTTTTCGAATTCCCCTGCTTCAGCCTTGCTGCTTTGTTTCTCCATGCTCTCTTCCTTTCCTCACTAAGAGCCCTGTCTCCTTGGCCTTGTTTCTCTTTGCAGTCCTCTTGCTGATGGTAAAGAGCTCTCCACGCAAAGAAGGAAACTGCCAGACCAAGATAAAAAGTGTTTTTCTGGGAGCGGATGTGGCTCAAGAGGTTGAGCGCCTGCTTCCCACATGGGAGGTCCCACATGGTACCTCCTGGAAAAACAAAAACAAACACCAAGCAAAACAAATGATAAAACCAATTCAGGGGAGCCAATGTGGCTCAGTGGTTGCACAACAGATTCCCACATTTGAGGCCCCAGGTTCAATCCCTGGCACTGGAACATCAAAAAATAAAATAAAATAAAAAATCATTCTTCTCCTTACAGAGAGTTCATTCATTCATTCGTTCTTTCCACATATAACTGTTACATTCCTGCTATATGCCAGGCATGTCCCTGCAACTAGGAATATAGAGATGAAAGAGACAGACAAGGTCCCTGCTCCTGTATGGCTTATATTCTAGTGGAGGAAATAGACAGGAAAGGGAGGGAGAAAGGGGAAAAAAAAGAGAAAAGAAAGATAATCTGAGTTGTGAGTGCTAAAGAGAGAGTTAAAATAGGATGATGGATGGGGTGCTTTAGATCAGGCAGTTAGGGGAGGACTGTCTCTGATTAAATACCTGGGCACTGAATGTCAAGAAATCGCCAATGCAGACATCTGAAGAGCTGTTTCATTTGTTGCCTCCCAGGCAGGAGGGAGATGTACTCAGAGAATAGAAATTTATCCTAAGATCAGACCAAACAAACTATAATTAGCTGTATAATTTTGTGCCCCCTCTCCCCATTTCTGCTATTTCTCATCTCCACTAACTTGGACTCTTAAATTCAGAGCCAACTGTGGCACTGCAGAGCTTCGTGGCTAACACATGGGCAACCAAGAGATGTTAAGCTGCTTCGTGGAACAGACAATTCTGATGGAATTTCTTTCCTAGGCAATCCATTCACCACTCTTTCAGTTCTTAGGCTAGCAAGAAGGAAACGAAACGAAAGCAAGCCAAACCCAATCAAGAAGCCAAACCAAACCCAAAACATCCTACCTCACCCCAAACAGAAATAACTCCTATTACTCATCAATTCCACCAATAAGAGGAGACATTGACTTCAGAGTAGAACGTCATTCTGCATTGATTGAAGCTAAAGATCAGAAAGGAGAGGTTTTGGAAAGAATACGCAAAGAACCACACCCTTCCTTTTTTATTGTGTAGGCCAAACTTGCAGTTGAATACTAAAAATAAACCAGTTATAAATTGTTTGACTAACTCCCTTACCGCGAGTTGGCACTGAGATGGTGCAGTGAAAGGAATGAAAGAGCTAAGGAGATCGTGGTGGCTCGAAGATATAGAAAATCTCTATTTTTCATGACTCAGAATTAATGTATTTTTTTAAATCAAGTGTTAGGTGATATTTTCAAAGTCTATTCTTTCATTTATAATAGGCCATTTGAAATGTTTGTCGAGTTGAATAAATGAATATATGAAAATGACACTGCTGACTCCATAACAGATAAGACCTGTACTTCTAAATTTATCCCCCTGGTAAAGAGGTAAGCTTTATGCGTAACTACCCAAGGCTGGGCATCTGTCCAGTGACTATGTATCAGCTAGACCCTGACCAAAAAAGGGATATATGTTACTAAAATTAAAAACAAACCAAACAAAACACCATAAGGCTGTATAATGCAAACACTGAACCCTAATGCAAACAATGGACTATAGTTAAGAGTTCAATTCTAATAATATTCTTTCATCAATGGTAACAAAGGCACCCCGCTAATGCAAGGTGTTAATAATAGGAGAGCATATTGGAGCCCTAATTTTTGTGTGTAATTTTTCTGTAAACCTACAACTTCCCTAATAAAAGCTTATATTAAAAAAAAAAAAAAAAAGACAGCAGACAACGATCAGGGCCTCACAAGGATATCAGTAGGCTATGGGTATGTTTGCCTTCTTGAAAAAATGCTAAACGTTCTGTTTTACAACTGCCTTCTTCTGGTTTTCAAAGAAATAAACAGGAAAACATTTTTGTGAGCCTGTTAAAGTCTCATGAGCCCGAGGCCCTGTCCCTTCCGCCCATCAGTTGGGCCCTACAGAGGTTAGACCTCAGTTTCTGGAATCTGTTCCACTTATTAGCTGAGATTGAAGGACAGTTACTTAGTATCCTTCTCTAGAAAAATGAGATGAATGCAGGTGTCACAGTACAGAGAACATTTCTGCTTAGCAGGAGACTCATTTTATTGGAGGATTAATTTGCTAACTTCTTAGAGTGGGACGTGCTTTGCCATGAGAAGTATGAGCTGAGCTAAGGAGCTTTTCAGACCATAGTTTGGTTTTCTCCCAGAGGCTGGGATTTGGTGGAGGAATTTTCTATTTAAAGCTCCTGAGAGTTTGGACCTGCTTGGGGAAAACTTCCAAAGGCTGAGTTCTGCTCCAAGGTGGGTCTGGCCTGGAACAGAAGTGGCTTGCGTGAGCCTGGCTCCTTCTGAGGTACGCGGAAATCTCCGAGCCCAGAGCTCAAAAGCTCTCGATAAATGTTGCCTTTTAATATGAACAGCCCAAGGTGGGGTTGAAAGCACTTTTCTGGACTTATCCGCTCCTTCTCTGTAATGTTTAACTAATAAACTAACCCGCTCCTCCAGACGAACTGATGTAGAGCAGAGGCTCTCAATCCAGACATTTGGGGGGCAAAACCTGTGGAGATATTTTTGGTTGTCCTATATGGGGGAGGACGGGAGGCTACTGGCCTCTAGTAAGCAGAGGCCAGAGATGCTGCTAAACACCCCACAACTCACGGGACGGCCCCCAGAGCCCAGAATTATCGGGTCCCAAATGCATGCCACAGTGCCGAGGCCAAGAAACACTGCTGTAGGCCTTTCCTGTAATGACCTGTAAAAATGACCATTTTACCAGGAGTAAAACTCAAGAGCGCTCTCTTTACAGCACACTGAGAGATCAGCTGGCTCCATTATGAGAAAATAAAAAGCAAACAATTACGTGCATGAGCTTCTTCCTGTCTACTGCCTCAGCTGAACTGACTTTATTATATAACCTGCTAAATTCGTTGTTTTTATTCTCGGGACCGAAAAGCACACACCCTAGCAGCATTTTAGGCAGCCAAGATGTCCATCTAGACACAAACAGCCAGCGCCCCCTGCTGGAGCATGCTACAACTGCTGCATGCATTTAGAGGAGAAAAGAAATACAGGACCCAGGTCATGCTAATTTAACCAGTGTCTGGGACCACTGTTTTTTTTTTTTTTTCTTTGAGCATGGGATTACCTAAAAGAGCAGGGAGAATATTAGCTTATATCACCAATTGCTTTCTTACAGAATATCCTAAAAGTTTAGACATTATTTGGAAACAATTCAAAATTCCTCTTCCTTTTCTATAAACTCAGAGTTAATTCATGGAATGGTATTGAAGCCTAATGATAGAATTAACAGAAGCAGATACTCGGACGCTCGTTCTGGAATTTTGAGTCCTTAAAATTCATAGAAAATTTGGAAAATTATAGGAAAGTAGAAGGAAGAAGAAGAAAAATCACGTGTGGTCCCACTTCCAAAATAAAAAAATGATAATTAATATTTTGGAATCTTTTCTTCTAGCCATTTCTACGTGTTATCGTGACCCTGCAGATGCTGGAGCGACAGGGAGGTGCTTGTCCAGCTGCCCTTTCCAGTGAGGCCTTGTTGTCCCAGCTGCTGCCTTTGGCTCCGAGAGCCTCCTTGCCCGGGGCCTCCCTTCCCAGTGAGCCCACATCCAGTGACCCCAGAGGCAGGCATAGAGGCCCGGCCAATTTAGCCCAGCTTGGAAGATTCCAATGGGCCACTGCACCTCAGGGAAGTCTTCCAGTGGGCCTTCTCCTCTGTGCAGTCCTGCTCCTGCTTCTTCTGTGTACACCTCTATGACACAGGTATCAACCCCACCCCATGACGTTCCCTGCCAGCATCCTGCACACTAAATTCTGCCTCACAGTCCGCTTCCCAGAGAGCATATCCTGTTGCTTTTAATTTTTTTTTAGCACTGTAATATGTGCACATGTTTAAAAATATGTATTTGAACAGTACAGAAGGGAATTAGGTGAAGAGTTGGTGTCTCTCTCCTCCTGACCTTGGGCCCAGCTGTGTTCCCCACTGGCAAACATCCATGCCCATTAGTGTGAGTACTTCTGGGCTCAGCGGTGCATAGACAAACGTGGGTGCACATCACTTTTGTGTGAAACTTTTTATTTTGAAATAATTCCAGATTTACAGAAGAGTTGTAAAAAGTACAGCAAGCTGCCTTTTGCCCTTCCCCCGATGTTCCCTCTTAGAAACATCTCACACAACCACCACCATTGTGAAAACAAAGAAATCAACAGTGAAACAATACCACTAATTAAACGACAAGTCTCGCCAGTTTTCCACTACTGTCCTTTTCCTGTTCCAGGGTCCAATTCAGGACACCCCTGTGCACTTGGCAATCACTTTTTTTTTTTTTAGGTACTGGGGCTGAGGATTGAACCCGGGACCTTGTATGTGGGAAGCCAGTGCTCAACCACTGAGCCACATCGGCTTCCCTGAGTTGTTTTTTTTTTTTGTTTGTTTGTTTAGTTTTACTTGTTACTGTTTTTTTTGGGGAGACACAGAGAACTGAACCCCAGACCTCCCATGTGGGAGGTAAGCGCTCAAACCGCTTGAGCCACATCTGCTCCCTCAGCAATCACTTTTTAAAAATGGGCCTCTCTTTTATTTGTTGACAAAAGAGTGCCAGGAAGTCCATTTGTAATTTGTCCATTTATCTTTTTTTTCCTTCACATCTGCATTCTGGTCAGGAAGGATGTTTCTGCAGCATGTGAGCATCTGCAATCTCTAATTTTAATCAGTCTTCAGTTGAATTTATGCTCTAAAAGTGCTTTTTTTTATTCTCTTATGTTGTATACATTCTCACATACACACATATACATACACTGTTGAATAAACTTTGTACTTTGAAAGGGGTTTTGGAAGGGAGCAAAATTAAGATGTTTATTTCCAATCTGCCACTTCACCTGGACCCCTTTCCTCTTCAAGGCTGATTCTATCCACATCCTGGAATGTCTTCCCTCCTCGTGTTAGTGTCCCAACTCTTGTATTCTGTGTACCTCTGAAGTTGAGAAAGATGATCTTTAATGGTTTGGGTTAAATTGATAGGTGATACGGGAAATAAGAAGCATGGGCAAGTAACAAAGCTAAGTAACTCTGGGTGTTGCATTCCTATGCAATAATTTACCAAGAACATGCAATGGTTTTAGTCTGTAAATATTCCTATATTATGTCATGGGAAATTTTGCAGACTTGCTCTTTGATAATTGAGGTGTCTCCAATTCTATAAGAGTAAATGACCCATTTTAAACAAATATTTCTTAATACTCCTTTATTATACTGAAATGAAATTCAAAGATAATTATAACTGACACTCACAGAAGTATACTCAACCACCCTCAAAACTACATGGATGTCATGGTGTACCACTCAAACTCCCTTCAGGACTGAGTCACCCATTTCCCACTTGAGAAAGACTGGCTGCTGGTGGCTCATAGATGATTCCCCCTGAGACTTTCCAAGGTTACTCTTCCCCAGACACAGGCCACATCCAATTGGGCATCACAAAGGCCTTGTCTGGGACAACTCCTAAGGACCATCACAGCTCCAGAGATCACTCTCTAATCAGCCTCTGTTGTGACTGCGTTGCAGCTCAACATCTGCCTCCACCCAGTGCGGCTTCCCTTACTCCCTCACGGGTCCTGATCCCAACAGCATGCCTCAATAAAGCCTCAGCACCCAAATATCCAACTCAAGAATCTACTTCTCAGGGAATGCAGCCTAGGGTAATACACCAAGCGTGCTATAAAGAAGAAATGACAGAGAGCACTGTTTAATACTGCCTATTGTATAATATAATGGGTAACAAGATAGTAGGCATTAATGGAAAAGACTGCACATAACTATACTGGAAAGCAAAGGAAGTCATCAGATGCTTGTACCTACATGTAGAAAAGACATCACAGCTACAAATGTACACTGATTAGGTGAGCTGTGACTCGAACACCACAGGCAGCGTTCCTCTGGGGACTTGATATTCCAAAATGGTGAACTACTCTTGGTAAAGTTCTGAAGAAAAAAAGAACGTTCTTCCTTCATCTTCCACAGTAGCTGAATTCCTGGGACATTCGGTGCCCAGCACAGCTGTGCAAAGATACCTGGCTTTTATTTGTAAACTAAGCAACTTCCTGGACTTAGATGATTATAATAAGCAGGTTTTCATCTACACGGATGTGCAGTGGGACTTTTGAAAGTTTTGTGGAATCTGGGACACTTTTTTTATATGCAGAACTATCTAATGCCTTAAAAGACATTTAACATTCCTGGCCCCTGGCCACTAAATGCCAGGAGTGCCTCCCATTGTTTCTGACCATGAAAAGTGCTCCCGCAAATTTCTAAACTTGCCTTTAGAGTTGGTATTCCCTCACTGAGAACTCCGTTGTCATATCTTTTAGATGATAATGAGGCTTACCTCTCAGTGCCCCAACTTGGATAGGAAAATGTGTAATTGGATGGTATTTACCCAAATCTTCTTCAATATAGAAGAGGCAACATCCTCAAGGAACTAGGTTGGGTCATGGCTACTATGGACAAATCTTTCTCTTTTTGCTCTTCTTAATACAATGGGGAGGTGTATATCCCAAATCACTGCACAAAAATTTGAAATAGTTGAACAAGTAAGACAGACTTCACCGCCATTGAGCTGAGAAACCAGCATGGATAATTTTTAGTTATTATTTAATGATTTCTTGAGTAGAAAATAAAGGGTCTTTGTTGGAAACTTTGACCTATGTCTTGCGAGTCCTGAATCTTTTGGTCACTGACTTATAAAACAAAACTAATTTGGGTGCCTGGCAGAGGAAGTCCCCAGATCTTTGGCTAAAATTGCTCCCAAAACAATGACATTTAAAAAAAAATATCATGGGGGAAGCAGACGTGGCTCAAGTGATTGGGCATCTGTCTATCATATGGGAGGATCCGGGTTTGATCCCCGGGGCCTCCTGGTGAAGGCATGCAGGAGAGCCAGGCCTGCGCGGTGAACCACGTAGCAAGATGACGCAACAAAAGAGAGACGCAGGGGAGAGTCAACATGAGACACGTCAGAAACCAGGAACTGAGTTGGCACAAGTGACAGAGTGCATCTCTCCCACATTGGAGGTCCCTGGGATTAAATCCCAGTGAAGTCTGAAGGAGAAAAATGATAAGAGAAGGCAAAAAAAGAAAAAGAAAAAGAACACAGAAGATCACCCAGTGAATGGGCACAGATGCAAGTGGGAGGTGAGGGGGGGGGAGAAAATAAAATCATGCTCCAAACAAGTGCTCCTTTGGCAGACTAAGTTCAGGGAGAGATTTTCTAACTGTTAAGCTACATTTGAGGGACAGTCGAGCCTTAGTACTCTCTCATAAAAAGCAAGGCAGATCAAACTGCGGCCTGGAATTCACTTCAAAATGGCATAGCATGCTGGGAGGAGTGGGTGGGAGTGTATATGAAACAAGACTGGGTGTGAATTGATCATTGTTGGAACTGGGTAATGAGTACATAGTGGTTTATTCAACTTCCCTCTCAACCCTTCCACAGGTTTGAAATTGTTCATAATAAAAAATGTTTTTAAGCATCTCTCATTCTAGGTTAGATGCATGGATCTGTTGGTAAGGAGGAAGAGGGCATATTAAGGAATGACAGAAACTCCAGATGTCCCCTGCAATGTCATAATTGTATCAGGATGGTGCATTTGAAGAGGGAAACAAACAGCCCATTAAGGAAACTGAACATCCAACACCTGAGGCTTTCAGACTTTTCCAAGTCAGACTGGTCATTCATTGCAAGAATCTATCTTCTCTGAAAAGGAAGTCCCGTTGATTATTTCACCAACAAGTTCTCCACAATTTACTTTAAAAAGAAGCACAGAGGATCAAACCTGAAATATGTCTTTGAAAGAAGGGAGAGGCATGAGGCCGGCAGATGTGGGATTCATTAGAGCCAGCCCATTTGTCGAGTTCTGAGTGCCTGGGGCAGCTGTCACCACGGGAGGGGGATTTAAGTAGGATTATCAGAGTTTCTTGCTGTTGCAAAGATGGATGGTTTTTAAGTGGAACCTCTCCTCCTTACAGTGACCAGGCATGGTTTTGAGTAAAATGATGGTCACAAAGAACATTACAGGGCCCCTAATGAGACGCTGTTGACAGAAAAATTGCTCTAACATTCATCAAAAAGCCAATAAATGCCAAGAAGGAATGAGCGATGTAGCAGCTCAAACCCCTTCCTGTGGGGCCTCTGGAGGGGATTTTGGAGGCAACACACCTGCTCTGCGTTTTTCCTGAATGTTGCCAAATAAACTTCCAGGAGACCTTAGAACACTTATTGGGGGGCTTACCCCGAGACTGTATTGGGGATATCATGAGGAAGGCTGCCCCAACGTCTCGTCTGAGGCTGCTGTTTTCGGTGCTGACACTGGCAGTGTCAGAATCCTTTCAGTCATTTAGAGCTTGGCTGTGTGATGGCACAGTTTTAAGTTAACTGAGAGCTGAGGTCCCCTCTGAAAAGCCAAAGCTTTATGTGGATGATGCCATTATCTTTAATGCCTATGGCATTCCTTTAGCAATCAGTCCTATTGCTTCGTTGTAATGTGTCTTCTATTGCTAAGTATGTTTTGATTTTTTGGTAAGGGAGGGGACAGTTGATTGAGAACCTAAGATGAATCAGCTTCTTGACTCACTTGGGCTTCCCCCAGTGCAGACCCCAAATCAAGGACTTGGGTCAAGGTGGTTGTCTTAGTTTCCCAGGGCTTCCCTAACAAAATGCCACAAGCTGTGTGGCTTCAAACAACAGAGACATATTGTCTCACAGTTGTGGAGGCTGGAAGGCTGAAATCCAGGTGTTGGAAGAGATCTTCTGGCATCTCTGGGGAAGAATCTGCTCTTTGCCTCTTTCTTGGCCTCTGGTGGTAGCCAGCAGCCCTTGATCTTTGGTTTCTGCCTCTGTTGCTACAGGGCTTTCTCCTCTCTCTGTCCAAATTTTTTCTTCCTCCAAGGTCACCAGTCATATTGGACTAGGGCCCACCCAATCCAGTTTGGTCTCCTTAACTAATCACACTCCAAAGACCCTGTTTCCAAATAATGCCACATTCATAGGACTGGGGATTAGAGCTTGAATGTGTCTTTCAGGGGCACACAGTTCAACCCATAACAGTTGTTTTTGGAATGCGAGCCCAGGAAGCACAAGTGAGGAGGTAGGAAAAGGGAAGGCAGTGAAGGAAAGAAGCCAAGAAGGTATGCACTGAGGCCCAGGCATGGTTGTGGGTGCCCAGGCTCAGTCCTGCTCGGACCTTGGAGAAAACCTGAGTGACATACCTTGGAATGGTTCCCTCAGAGGATGGGGGACGGGCACCAATCCACAGACTCTTGCCCTCTGTTGAGGGCTGCCCCCAGGAGCCTTAACTCTCCCCTTGTCTGGGTTGGCCCGTGCGAGACTGAGCAAGTGACTGGGCCAAAGTACAGCCTCAGAGAAGCAGAGGCATGTGTGCTTTAGGGGTGTTGGGGATTGAATTGTGTCCCCCACAAAAGACATGTTCACATCTTAATCCACATTCCTGTGGTGGGAACTCATTTGTAAATAGGATCTTTTGAAGGTGTTATTATTAGTTAAGGTGTGGCCAGATTGAATCAGGGTGGAACTTAATCCGTATGACTAGAGACCTTAAAAAGAGAGGAAATTTGGATGCTGTCAATCCAAAGAAGTTAGAAGATGCCAGAAGCAGCAAGAAGTCAGCAGATACCAGAAGAGCAGACAGAAAGAGAGGGATGGCCATGTGATGGCAGACAGCCATCTCCAGAGTGCTGCCACCTCCAGGAAAAAGCATGGCCTTGCCAACACCTTGATTTTGGACTGCTAGCCTTCCAAACAATAAATTCTTGTTGCTAAAGCCAACCCATTGTGTGATGTCTGTCATAGCAGCCCTGGAAAACCAAGACAAAGGGAAAGGTGTTTCCTGGTTGTTTCAGTTTGCTAAAGCTGCTGGGAGCAAAATACCAGAAATGGGTTGGCTGTTATAATAGGAATTTATTATGGTAAACACTTACAGTTCCAAGATGGTGAAAACATCCAAATCAAGGCATCATCAGAGATGCTGTGTCACCAAGGTCGGTTGCTGGCAGATCCTGGACTCCTGCCATATGGTGAGGCAAAATGATGACCCTCCTTCTGGGTCTCTGCTTTCTCCCCTAGGCCACTTTCTCTGTCAGCATCAAGCTGCTCTGTGGGCCTGGCCTCCTGGGGGCCTACTTTCACACCTCTGCTCAGCTTATTCCAGCCTCCAGCCTCTCTCTCTTGGTCTCTCAGGGTTTCTTTGTCTTTCTGCAGCTGTAGGAAGTCCTGGAGTCCACTGTCAATGGTGGCTGTCTTTCTGTGTGTGTGTGTCTGCTTCCAGTTCTCTGCTTATATAAGACCCAGCAAGAGGGTGGAGACCCACCCTGGGTCATGCCTTACTGATGTAGTCCAATCAAAGGCCCTAAAGCAATCTAATCAAAAGGTCCCTTAACTGAATCTAATGCAATCAAAGTGTCCCACACCCACAGGAATGGATTAGTTCAAAGGAACATGATCTTTTCTGGGATTTGCAAAACTTCAAACTGCCACACTGATGGAAACTGTCCACCACAGCTGCAGGTGAGCTTGGAGGGACCTGAGAGGATATGGAAGTCAAACACAAGAGCTATACACATATTATTTAGTTTAATCCTCAAAAAAAAAAAAAAAAAAACCCTAAAAGGAAGGTATTATCACCTGTATTATAACTGTGGAGAAACTGTGGTATATACCCAAGAGAAATGAAAACATGTCCACCCAGAAACTTGGATGTAAATGTTCATAGCAGCATTATCTATAACAGCTAAAAAGTGGAAACAACCCAAATGTCCATCAATTTATGAATGATAAATAAAATGTAATAAATCCATACAATGGAATATTACTTAATCATAAGGAATGAAATACTGATACATGCTACAAACTTTATCAAAAGTAAAAGAAGTCAGACACCAAAGACCACACATTGCATCTAGGATGCAATGTGTGGTCTTTGACATTCTTGACCATTCCAGAATAGGCCAATCTACAGGGACAGATAGTAGATTAGTTCATTCCTAAGACAAATTCTGTATTTGTCTTCATTTTTATTCTAGTTTATCATATGCTTTTACATGTCTCTTCCTTGAAAATTTTGTAGAACTTACTTATAAAACAATGTAGGCCTGGTGTCTTTTTAGGGAATAGAACTTGACACACTTTTCTCCTATTATATTGGTCTATTTATATTGTCTAATTCTTCTTGTACCAAATTTAGAATTTATTTCCTGAGGAAAGCATCTGTTTCATCTAGATTATCAAATAACACACATATAATATATATATAATTTTTTTTAACAAATTAATTTTATTGATACATATTAATAAAGCATAAATCTATCCAAAGTGTACAATCAATGGTATTTGGTATACTATCATACTTGTGCACTCATCACTTCAATATAAAATTCTTATAACACATACACAACACAAAATTTCCCATATTAACTACTTTTAAGTACACAATTCAGTGGCATTAATTACAGTCAATGTTGTGCTACCATCAACAGCATCCATTACCAAAACTTTTTCATTACCCCACACAGAAACTCTGTACCCATTAAGCAATAACTCCCCATTCCCCTTCCCCTGGTAAACTGTAATCTACTGTTTCTATGATTTTGCCTATTCTAGGTATTTCATACAAGTGAAATATGTATCTTTTATATCTGGCTTATTTCACTCAACATCACATCTTTTAGCTTCATCTATGTTGTAGCATGTATCAGGTATCACAACTTCATTCTTATTTATGGCTGAATAACATTCCATTGTATATATACATACCACATTTTGTTTATCCACTCATCATTTGATGGGCACTTGGATTGCTTCCACCTTTTGGCTATTGTGAATAATAGTTAGAGTCCTTGTTTTTAACTCTTTTGGATATTATACCTAGAAGTGGAACTGCAAGGTCAAATGGTAATTCTATACTTAATTTTCTAAGAAACCACGATACTTTTCCATAGCAGCTGCACCATTTTACTTTCCCATCAACAATGTACAAGGGTTTCTATTTCTCACCAAACTTGTTATTTTCCATTTTTAAGCTCATAGATATTCTAGTGGGTGTGAAGAGGTATCTCATTGTGATTTCATTTGCATTTTTCTAATGGCTAATGATGTTAAGCATCTTTTTATGTGCTTATTGGTCATCTGTATATCTTCTTTGTATAAATGTTTATTCAAGTCCTTTGCACAGTTTTTTAAACAATTTTTTTTCTGTGTGTCCCCCTCTTCCCATCTTCTCCCTCATCACCAGAAGCAGCTTCTTCCCAGCTCCCACCCTCTGCTCCTGCTCCCTGAAGCCACTTGTACTTGCTCCAAAGCCTAGAGGGGTGACAAATGCTTCCCAGATAACAAAAGCATGTCCCTCGAGAACAAATGTCTGTGAAGAGCCCTACTACAGCCTTGTCCTGTGTACTGATTTGGAGCTGGGTTTCAGGGCCTCCATCTCTGGGTCTGTTACAGCAGGCTGGCTTCTAGCCAACAGTCACTTTAACCATTTTTCAATTAGGTTGTTTTTCTTTTTGTTGTTGAGGTTTTTTTTACATATTCTGGATATTGATGATATCAGATACATAGTTTCCAAATATTTTCTCCTATTCTGTAGGTTATCTTTTTACTTTCTTGATAATGTCCTTTAATGCACAAGTTTTTAAATTTGATGAAGTCCCATGTATCTATTCTATGTTGCTGTTATTTGTGTTTTTGGTGTAAAATCTAAAAATCCATTGCCCAATACAAGGTCTTGAAGATATTGCCCTCTTCTTTCTTCTAAGAGTTTTTTTTTTTTTTTTTTTTTTTTTCCTGGTTTCAGCTCTTATATTTAGGTTGTTGATCCATTTTGACTTAATTTTTGTATATGGTGTGAGGTAGGGGTCCACGTTCATTCTTTTGCAAGTGGATATCCTATTTTCATTTGTTGAAGAGACTATGTTTTCTGCATTGATTGGTCTCAGACCCTTGTTAAAATCAACTGGCACAGTGTGCCTGGTGGTCCCATGGATCTCTTATTTCAACAGTGTTTGGATGGAACAGATCTGGGAACTATCCCCACCCTTCAGCCTTGGACCACTCTTCAAATTCCTCTCAATTTTCAAACTTCAGGACCATCTTCATAGTCGCCTCCTACTTCCAGGACCAGCTAAGTAGGAGGAGTGATTAGCCCCTCATTGTTGACCAACCGTGAGCTCCCAGAGCCATGAGAATTCTGTTGAATTTGAGGCCTCTGTCAACCATCCGATCGACTTGCATCTGCAAGCTTCCTACACCCAACTCTCTCTGGGCTTCTATTTCCACCATGATGGTGAGGCCCTGGAGAGTGTACACCACTTCTTCCTGAAGCTGGTGAAGGAAAAGTGCTAGGGTGCTGAGCATCTTGTGAAGATGCAAAACTAGTACTATGGCTGTACCACTGCCAAAACATGCAGAAGCCATCACAAGGTGAGTGGGGTAAAATCCTGGACACCATGGAAGCTGCCATGGTCCTGGAGAAGAGCCTTTCAGATCAGCATACCCTAGATTCTGCCAATACAGTCCCTCGTCTCTGCGACTCCCCAGAGAGCCATTTCTCAGACAAGGAGGTGAGATTCATCAAGAAATGGGCAGCCACCTGACCAACCTCCACAGGCTGGCTGGCCCGCAGGCGAGTGACTCTTCCAAAGGCTCATCCTCCAGCACGACCAGGAGCCTCCGGAGCCCAGAGGCCTTTGTGGGGGTGGGGGTGGGGATGCAGTTCTGTATTCCTCTTGCATCCAGACTTCTGCCTGAGCCATTTTCCCCTAGCCAGGAGGCATCTTTTTAACCAACCACCTTGCAGCCCTCTAACAAACTGTGAACGAAGTATAAACAATAAAGCTTTTTGAAGAAAAAAAAATCAATTAGCAATAGATGTGTGGGTTTATTTCTGAACTCTCAACTCTATTCCATTGGTCTTTATGTCTGTCCTTATGCCAATACCACACTATTTTGATTACTGTTAGCTTTGTAATAAGTTTTCAAACTGGGAAATGTGAGTTCTCCAAGCCTGTTCTTTTTCAAGATGGTTTTGGCTATTTGGGTCCTCTTACCCTTGAATTTGATGATTGGATTTTCTATTTCTGCAAAGGTGGCTATGGAGTTTTGATAAGGATTGCAACAAGTCTGTGTTTATATTTCAATTACATTAAGTTTTCCAATCCATGAATACAGGATGTCTTTCCATTCATTTAGATCTTCTTTAATTTCTTTCATCAGGGTTTTGTACTTTTGTGCGTATGAGTCATTTACATCTTTGGATAGATTTATTCATAGATATTTTATTATTTTAAATATTATTGTAAATGGAATATTTTTCATTTCCTTTTCAGATTGTTCACTGCTGGTGTATAGAAACACCAATGACTTTTACGTGTTGATCTGGTACCCTTTCACTTTGTTGAGTTCATTTATTAGTTCTGGTAGCTTTCTTGTGTATTCTTTGGGATTTTCTATATATAGGATGGTACTATCTGTGAATAGAGATAGCTTTACTTCTTCCTTTCCAATTTGAATATCTTTTATTTCTTTTTCATGTCTAAGTAATGTTGAATAGCAGTGATGACAGTGGACATCCTTGTTTTCTTCCTGATCTTAGGGGGAAAATCCTTTCATTGTTGAGTATGATGTTAGCTGTGGGTTTTTCACGTATGTTGAGAAAGTTCCCTTCTACTCCTAGTTTTCTGGGTATTTTAATCAAGAAAGGGTGCTAGATTTTCTTAAATGCCTTTTCTGTGTCAGTTGAGATGATAATGTGTTTTTTCCCTCCTCATTCTATTAATGGGGTATATTACTTTGATTTTCTTTTGTTGAACCCTTGCATTCTTGGCATAAATCCCACTTGATCATAGTGTATAATCATTTTAATGTACTGTTGGATTTGGTTTGCTTGTATCTTGTTGAGGACTTTAGCATCTATATTCATGAGGGATTTGGGGCTGTAATTTTCTTTTCTTAGGCTGTCATTATCTGACTTTAGTACTAGAATAATGCTGACCTCATATAATGAGTTTGAAAGTGTTTCCTCCTCTTCAAAAAAAATTTTTTTTTGAAAGAATTTGAGAGGAATTGATGTTAGTTCTTGGAATGTTTGGTAAAATTAACCAATGAAGCCATCTGATTGTGGACTTTTTCTTTGTTGGGAAGCTTTTGAGTCTTGATTCAATCTCTACTTGTCATTGGTCTGTTGAGGCCTATTTCTTCTTGAGTCCGTGTAGGTCATTTGTGTGTTCCTAGAATTTACCCATTTCATCCAGTTGTCTAATTTGTTGGCACACAATTGTTCATAGTATCCTTCTATGATCCTTTTCATTTCTGTAAGGTTCATAGTAATGTCCCTCATTTCAGGAAATATTTTCTTAAATGCACATTTAAAGAAATGGGATTTTACAGAAAGAAGAGGGAAAGGGAGCTGGCTGCATAATGGAAGGGCTGCTGGGAGCACCAAGACAAATTTAAGTGAGATTGCCAATTTCAAAGGAGGCCTGCCCCATGGAGTCTTCCTAGATGTACATAACATCTTCAAAGGATTATAAGGTGTGGTCCAAAAAACTCTGAGGTCCATAATGGACTTCTCATTCTCCAAATGTAATCAAATGTTTCAAAATATGCCACTTCTTAAGGTAAATTGCCCCCATTTTCTCTATCCGTATAGAGCATTTTATTTGAGCAAAAACCATGTGTTGCAAGTTTCATGGCATGTTTCTGAATCCCAGTGTTGTAGAACCCAGAGGATTAGAACTAAAAGGATGGCAGAGTCCAATGGTGCCATTGTTACAGAAAGGGAAACCGAGTGCTCAGAGGTTACATCACTGATACCCGTTCACACAACCAGTTCATGGAAAACTTGGGCCTAGAACTCAGATTTCTTGTTGCTCAGATCAGTGCTTTCCCTAAAATCAGTGAATCTAGGCCATGCCATTTATGATTTATGTCTTTTGAACTCACTATCAGTCTTTGTCTTTCCAGGCTGGAACAGTAATATTTTCTGTATGTCTGGAGTAATATGGCATAGTGGTCAGAATCTCACACATCCAGACCCACATTCTGGCCTGGCTACTTTGCTGTGTGACCCTGGGCAAATGCCCTCACTTCTCTGATCCTCATGCATAGCATAGGAATAATAAAACCTACTTTGTAGGACTGCCTGGCATGCCTTTAGGCTCACTGAATTGCCATGTGCTCTCACATGGTAACTTTCCCACCACCACGTCATTGGTGTAAAATACATCAGGGATCTGGCGTTCTGTCATTGACCCCATTTGTCAATATTCTCCAGGGGTCCAGGCAGCCTTCTGCATGATCCCTCACCCAGGGCAAGTGAAGTAAATACCCATTTCATTTACTTTATAGTTCCTGAACCTGTTGGGTATGGGCCACTGGGCTCAGCAACCTGGGAAGTAAATGGTACTGAGGGAAAGAGGAATACACTGGGCTTCCCAAAGGCAATCATCACATGGTTATCAGAGAAATCCTGTTCAATACTGTGGTGGAAGGGGCAGAGATCCAAATAAACAACAAAAGTTATATTTGCCATGGGGATGAATTATAGATTTTCCTTCTGGATAATATTCTGCACATGCTACTAGTAAAACTTGGAGGAGTCCCTGGGTGCTTATAGGATCACAGACTGGGAAACCAGCCTAGAGACAGGTGCTTTCATTGTTTGAAGGCGTAGGGCATAGTCATTCAGAAATTGGAGAGTTAGCTGTTTTATTTCCATTTGCCAAATGTGTGAGAAGGCTTATTTAACTTTTTTTGTTGTTGAGGTATTGGGGCCGGGGATTGAACCTGGGATCTTGCATGTGGGAAGCCGGTGCTCAACCACTGAACTACACTGGCTCTCCCAAGTTGGTTTGTTTTGTTTTTAGGAGGTACCAGGGATCAAACCCAGGACCTGGTACATGGGAAGCAGGTGCTCAACCACTGAGCTACATGGCTTATTTAAATCCATTTCTCAAAAGCCCAGGGTTTCTATCACCTTCTCCTCCACACTGCGTGACTCAGCACCTATGAGGCAGTGACCGCCACAGCATGCCAGCTGGAGAGGGGCATGTGCTGTGTGGCCCATTGGCCTGGGTCACTTAATAGCCAATGGGACGGCCAGTCCTTCCTGGCCTAGAGACTTCGGCAGATGTTTATTAGTTTAGTAGCAAACACTCCATGGGTGGTCTGCCAAAAATCAAATCTGATGTTCCGTTACAAAGGGCATTTAGTCCATTCCTCTGCTTTGAAAACTGCCGTGGAATAGGAAAATCATTCCTCAGGCTTGCTGGTCACAGCCTGGCCTCCCACCAGCCCAGGGTCTCCTCGTGAGGAATCATGGCTGGGGAAAGATTACGTGTGGCTTTGTTTGCAGGCAGGGGGTTGTCTGGGATCCTCATTCTGCACAGTCTCAATTGTTTGACCTTGGACAAAGTGCAGAACCTGAGTCTCAATTACTCACCTATAAAAAGGCAATAATGTAGTACCTACTCCGCTAGGTGATTGGGAGGATGCAATGAGCATGTCCACACAGTACCAGCAATAAACAGTAGCTCTAATTATTGTTCTGCTCATGAGCAGCACTCTGGGTATAACATGTTCCTCCTTTTTGAGAACATGCCCCAGTCTATCTTTCTAAACTCTGGGAAAGGAAAGATAGCCAATCTCACTAGGAGCCAGTGACAATGCTGGGGGACACCCATTCCATGGGCTCACGGCCTGTGCAGTCTGAGGGGAGAAGCTGGGTGAGAGCCTCAGATCCTTCCTCTCCAGCAGCGTTACCCATCACACCAATGGCCATCTTCTACTCTTAGAGGAAATAAGTTGGCTTTAAGAAAAAAGATCAGCCTTCCAGGCAAGCTGGAGGACAAGAGATTCTGGGGCCACATTAGACCTGAGGTCAGGAAGTAGCAGGTTGAGGTCCTGATCTGACTCATTCAGTCAGGTGACTCAAGTGTTTGATACTAGTTTGGCTTCTTTACCAGAGCTGAGCAGAGTGTGGAAATGGGTCCAGAGGAGGCGTGTCTTAGTGTGCCAGAGCTACTATGACCAATACCACACAGTGGGTTGGCTTAACAACAAGCAGTTATCAGCTCTCGGATTTGAGGCAAGAAGTCCAAAGTCAAGGCATCGGCAAAGCTTGCTTTTTCCTGGAACTGTTTGTTCCAGCGCATGCTGAAGGCAATCCTGGGGGTTCCTTGGCTTGCATCTCTGCTTCCTGCCACATGGTGATATCCTCTCCTTTCTTACTTCTGTGACTTCTTGTTTCTCTAGTAATCTGGATTAAGAACCACCCTGCTTCAGTTGGCTTCAGTTAACTAAAACTAACATCTTCACCAGGCCCTACTGACCATGGTTTCACACACACACAGGAAGGTGAATTAAGATGAAGGGCTTCATAAAGCAATCTAACCCAAAATGATTCTTATTTTTAAAATTTTATTGGGGTAACACCAGATAACATAAAATTTGCCATTTTAAAGTGTACAATTCTGTGGCATTGATTACATTCACCAAGTTGTACAACTGCAGATGCACAAGGGCGAGGAGGCTGCCTGCTGCTTCCCTCCACCTCTGCCCAGGGTTGGCATCCTCAGGGTTAGCCCAGGGTCTGGTACTGCAGGACAGCGACATTCATTGTGGAAATATTAGGCCCATCGGGGTAGGCATACAAAGAAAGAGTTCATCGATTATTTTTTTCCTTTTCTCTAAGAGCTTGAAGACTGGCTAGGAAGATAAAATTATCAGTCTCTATAAATATTTAATCTACTTAAATCACATAAGATTATTCCAAAGCCATAGGCATGGTTATTTCTCAGTAGTATCAAAAAGATTTTCAGTATAGAGAAGTGGAGAATATCTCACGGAGATCTGAAATGCGTCCCCTCTCCTGAGCAACCAAAATTAATTCTGCTAAGAGTAGGGTGGTGTCCTCCTTTCACACCTGATTTACTATCCCCTTCTCTTATCACCTAGGGGTGATCCCTCATATAAGCTCCTGGGAAAAAGGAGTATATCAAATACCAGGCTTTCCCCGACAGCTGGCCTAGCAGAGGTGTGCACGGACCTTCCACTTAAATTAGCGCTTCATCTTAATCTCCATCTCGTTCTTCACTCACGAAATCATGGCTTTTAATACCACAGGCAGTGAAACAGCACCCAGGTTATAAAAACAGGCTGCTTTCTGTTACAATCAAGAGGTTGCAGTGGTGGCTGGGGAATTGTGGGGGTGGCGGTGGGGACTCCTGAGCACTGCCCACGGGGCTCACCCCTCCTCTGCTGCAGTGTTCAGGCCAGCTCAATGGGACCAGCTAGGTTTTCTCTTCTGGATGAAGGCCCGGATTCCCTCCTGCCCATCAGGTAGGGCCAGGTTGTCTACCATGGTCTGGGAGGTGAGGCAATAGGCTGTTCTAAGGTCCTGGGTCAGCTGCTTGTAGAAGGTGGTTTTGCCCAAAGACACCACAGGGCGACTCAAGGAGGCAATCTTTCTCGCGATTCTCATGGTCTCTTCCTCCAGCTGTTCCTCTGGTACCACTTTGCTGAGCAGCCCATGGAGCAAGGCCTCCTGAGCAGAAATGGGCTCCCCAGTGAAAAGCATTTCTAAGGCAACCTATGGGAAGAAGCATATGAGATGATTCAGGCACTCTCCTCCGAACTCACGGCCACCTGAGTCCTGCCCTCTTCATTTCGCTCAGCTGAGGTGCCTGTATCTGATTTGCCTACAACCTCAGCCCATTTACCTGCATCCATTGCAACCCTGTGTCTTCAATAACCTAACTTTTGCACAGGCAGGATTGGATCCTTCCAAGAGCAAAAGGAAATACAAGTGGGCTAGGAGAGGAAGGGACGCTTGTCGTGTTCTCCTTGCTGCTCCCACAGATCTGATCACCCAGCCCTGCTGAAGCAGGAGACTCGAGCCGCTGCTACTGGGGACCAAGCCCAGGACACCAGCCACATCTGATGGGATGGAGCCGCAAATGCCGAGGCAGTGAAACCCATCCCCTAGGCCCCCAAACCAGTGGGGCAACGGCTTTCCACAATGAGAGGAATGTCCACCAGAGCATCACCTCTGCCTGATTTGATAGTGCAGCCTCCTATATCCTGGAGAAGGATGGAGAGTTAAAAAGATTTCTTTTGGGAACCAGATGTAGAGCCTAGCATGATATTTTAACTTACAAATAAGTAAGGTGTGGCAAGGAGAAGATGCTCTCTTTCCTTCCATAACCCCTCTCCCCCTGATTCTTGAGGCCTGCAGAAAATTGGAGTATATCTCCTTACCCTGTATGGTTTCCTGCCATGCATTGTACACTAACTCAATTCTGTAACTACAGAGCCTGACTTTCCTAAACTCCAATTTTTAATGAAAAGAGGGGTTTCCAGGGACACAGTGGACAGACAGGCAGAGAGCACCTTCCCTTTCCCAAGCCCCTTGGGCATTGTAGGATGTTTTGCAGCAACCCTGGCTTCTACCCACTAGATGGCTCACTCTCTTGCCACCCTGGTGGCACCTCGCTGTTCCTCAGGACCTTTGCACTTGTCATTCCCCCTGCCTGGAATGCTCCTTCCCAGGTATCCTCAAGGCTTGTGCCCTTATCACCATTAGGTCTCTGTTCAGGTGTCACCTTATCAGTGAGGTCCTGCATGACCAAACTGTTAAATCTGTCAAACAAAGCCTAGCACCACCCCCCTTTGCTGCTATGTTTTTATTGTCTGCACTTTTCGATCCTTAGCATACAATATGTTTTACACATTTAATTATTGCATCTACTCGCATGTAAACGCCAGTAAGGCTGTTTTTTTTTTGTTTTTGTTTTTGTTTTTTGGTATCTCCAGCATCAGAAGAGTGTGCATAGCATTTAACATAGCAATATCTGCTGATGGGTGACTTAATGAATGGATGGATGATGGCAGATACAGTATGGCAGAAAGGACACACTGGTTCTTCTGAGACTAGGTCCAAAGGTGACATGGCTTGCCCCTGGCTCTGTCCTTTGGTATGTTCAGTGCTGGAACCTCACCATGCTATGAGGAAGCCCAAGCCAAGCTGGGAGGCTCTGCTAGGTATTCTAGCCAGTGGCCTTGGCTGATAGCTGCATCGACAGCCAGACACGTGTATGGCAGGCCCAGCTGTCACTCTCCCTCCCCAGTCTTCAAGTCTTCCCAGCTGAGGTCAAAGACTCTGCAGAGCAGAGATAAGCCTTCCTCATTTCAGAGTGACAAGCTACATAAATGACTGTTGGTGTTTTGAGCCACTAAGTTGTGAGTGGTTTGTTATGCACCAAGAGATAACTGGAACAGCTCGAAATAGAAATTTGAGTCATCGGCACTTAAACCGGGGATTCTCAACCTCGGTACTACTGACATTTTAGACTGGAAATTTCGCTGTCTTGGGGGCTGCCTTAGGCATCGTAGGATGTTTAGGAGCAACCCTGGCCTCTACCTTCTAGATGCCAGGAGCACAAGCCCCCTCCCTCCAGTTGTGACAATCAAAAGTGTCTCCAGACACTGCCAAATGTGCCCCAGGGGCTAATATCACCCCTGGTTTAGACCCAGATTTAGACGGTCTTTAGAGGAAGAGACTAGATGGGATCCCCTCTGGATTGAGTTTGGATGGAGAAGAGGCCAAGAGCCTGGCCTGAAGGTTCTCCTGCCACATGGTGTAAAGGGACAAAGGGACACTGGACCTCATTTTCTCCTCTGTATGTTAAGAGACAGGACTAAATCTCCAAATTCTTCCTACTTGAAAATCTAATGATTCTACGTCAGAGGAAGCAGGAACACGATACCTGTGGGTCCTGTCAGAGAAAACTATTTTTTTATAGTTGACCAGATAGTGCTGTGGTGGTTTGGAGCTGTACATACCCCAGAAAAAACATGTTCTTAAACTTAATCCATTCTTGTGGGTGTGAACTCATTGTAAGTAGGACTTCTGATGAAGTTACTTCAGTTAAGGTGTGGCCCAACCTAATCAGGATGGGGCTTAATCCTATTACTAGAGTCTTTTATAAGTGGAGTTAAATTCAGACAGAGAGAGAGAAGGCCATAGAGGGAGAAGCCAGAAGCCGAAATTCAATAGAGCCCAGAGGAGAAGGGAGAGATGGGGAGATCCCGCCTAGTGCCTTGCCACGTGACAAACCAAGGACCACGGATCACTGGCAGCCAGCCCCAGAATGCCACAGTCTGTGGCCCTGACGGCACCTTAATGTGGTCTTTCTTTTAGCCTCAAAACTGTGAGTGAATAAATGCCTGTTGTTTAACCTGACCCATTTCACGGTATTTGCTTAAGCAGCCCAGGGAACGGAAACAAGCATCAGCCCCCAAAGCATGTTCTGAAGCCCCTGGTTGAACATGGGGCTCAAACCTGGGTGCTGCGACTCAAGCTGGTAAATATGACCCTGCCAAAGATGGCCAGGGAGTAACAGAGAGGGGCCCACCGGTCAGCCAGGAAGCCCGATCAGAAGACACGGTGAAGGTGGAGTCACTGCACCTCTAGCCCATCCTTCCCCACTTGCAGAGGCGCTCTCGGGAAACTCGTGCAGCCCACATCAGGGAGTGGCCAGTCCCGGAGAATGGATGCAACACTAACAAAAAGTCCAAAAAGCTGCAAATATACTCACTGTCCTCATTTTGTGATGATCAGGGTAGGCTAAACATTCGCTATATTAGAAACCATGCATGTGTCCCCAGACCTAGTTTTTCTCTCTAGGTCTGGTTTTTAGAATGCTGGTGATAAACTAAGCCTGATTTATTATATGACCATCCTGTATGGGAAAAGACTGTAACTTTGGGTATCTTTGGTCAACCTTAAGAGATATAACGGGGGGACGGATGTGGCTTTAGTGGTTGGGCATCCATCTCCGATATGGAGGGACCTGGGTTTAAGCCCTGGGATCTCCCAGTAAAAATTAAAAAAAGAAAAATATAGAAGGCACGCAGGCTGCCAGGCCTTGTGTGCGGTGCGCCGCCAGGCCCTGGGAGTGGGTGCATTGCCAGGCCCTGTGTGCAGGTGTACCGCCAGGCCCCGAAAGAGGGTAAGCCCCCCAGGCCCCATGTGTGGGTGTGCCACCAGGCCCCATGAGCCATGCAGCAAGATGATGACGTAACAGGAGAGTGACGTAACAAGGGAGAGCGAAGACGAGACGCACTGAAAAGCCAGGAACTAAGGTGGTGCAGGCTGTAGGGTGCCTCTCTCCCACATCGGAGGTTCCGAGGATCGAATCCCAGTGAAGACAGGAGGAGAAGGATGAGAAGGGCAGGAAATGAACACAGAGAGTTGCCCAGCAAATGGACACAGAAACCACAAAAACGGGGTGGGGGGGGTGGGGGGGCGGGGGGATGGATAACAGTAAATAAATAAATATATCCTTAAAAAAAAAGTATAGGGAAGTAAGATACAGACTATAGTTAGTAGTAAAACTTTGACGATGCTCTTTCATAATTTGTTAACAAATGTTTCACAACAACGCAAAGTATTTGTGGTGGGGTGATGTGTGGGAGCCTTGTATGATGTTATGCATGTTTGTTTTGTAAGTTCACAATGTTTACTGAACACTTATAGTTTATATATGTTCATGTATGAATGATATACTTTTAATAAATGGTTTAGAAAAATACTGCTTTGCGCGATAATAAAAATATTAGTACTAAAATTAAAAAAAAAACCAAAAAAACCACAAAGTCAAGTTTATCAATCCTCTTATGACTTAGGGTGACTTTCAGAGAGGAGTTAGGTGTGGCATCCAAGCTGGAAGGCGGGAATGATCCAAATTCTGGAAACACCTCGCTTGGGAACATTTTAAAAGATCAAAGACTCTCATCTTTCTTGAACACTCTCAACGCAGCCTGGTCTGCAGGTAGGTGAAGGGACCACGCCACCTGGACACACTCCTTCTACTCTTGGATTCATAAGCGCTTATCTTTTGTCATCCCCTACACAAGTCACTCACAGGAGAGCAATCCTAGCCACTAAACAGAAAGAGATTTTCCTTGCCTTCCTCTCCCCCACCCACCACCCTTTATTCCACATCATGGAAAGTGACAGAATCTACTGTGAGAGGGATGGTGGGAACCACAAGGGCGTGCTCTAGGCTGCGCACCCCGTCTCTGGGTGAAGACGCCCCTCTGGGTCTCTGAGGCAACTCTGGCAGCTGTGCTTGGTCACGGGCTGGCAGGGCCTCCCCTCGGAGTTGGGCACCAGTTCTGCTTCTGCCGCCTCTTCTCAAAGCCACATGCAGCATGGCAAAGACACATCGCCTTCTGGATGTATCCCAGGAGAGGACACCAGGTTTTAAGAACAAATAAGTTAAGGGATTAAAAAGGTAAAAGCGCCCTGGGTGGCAGAGCAGCGATGGGCTGAGTGCTTCCTTGGTGTGGAATGACGGGTGCCTGAGTGGACGCGAAGGGCAGAAGAGCTCCCGTGGCTCTCTCAGTGCCAGAGGCAGGGCTGCCTTGGGCTGGCCAGAGAACCGTGTGTGCAGTGTCCTCCCTGACGCAGAGACAGCCTAGAGCAGGCGAGGAGAGGCTCTGCCACGCCAGGCTGTGTCCACTAGCCTGGCACTTACCCCTCAGTCAGGAAGACCAGAAGGTTTTTAATGGGATTAAGGATGCTGAGAAGAGGAAGTCCTGACTGGAGTAGGCTCAAAAGCCAGAAGGCTTGGCCCTGCCTTTGGCTTCCGAAGTCATCCCAAGTCTGTGTCCCTCTCTGGGCCTCAGTTTCCCTTCTGCTCAGTGGGGTAACATTATTTAGAAACATATTGATTTACAGGGACTTTACCCAGGCAGAACAGGCCACAGAGCGGTGTTCCCTAAGAAAGGCAGCCTGTTTATTTTAGAGCTAATCAGCAAAGTCTCTCTTCAGTATTTAAGTTCTGAGCAGAGCGCCCCCAGAAACTAACTTTGAGATGAAAAAGAAGATAACACATCTTCTCCCACTTCTCCAAATCCTCTCATGTTGCCTTTCGGGGTGACGTGTCTTTGGTTCCTCGTCCTATGGGTATTTGCAATAAAAGTGACAAAGGGAGTTGAAGCCAAGGCTTAAGGGAGAGGCTGTGTGACTTGGTGGAAAGATGCGGGCTTGCAGCAGGAAGTACCAGGGTTCCAATCTGAGATCGGCCCCCTGCCTGTGCGTGACAAGATCTTGGGCAAACCTCAGGGCCCTCCCAGTCTGTGTCCTCATCTATTCTGACTGTGGACGAAGCATGTAAGGCTAGGACCCAGCCTTGGCACGAGGGAGGCGCCTGGCACACCCTGTGGCTTCTGTTGACACGCCTCCTCCAGCTGCCAATCTCTGTGACACTAACGCTGGGCTTTAGGGACTAAGCGGGTGGCCATCTGGGGCCCCTCCAGCCACATGCCGGCAGGGACCATGCAGGGCAGTGCTGTGCATGCTCTGGGGTCCCAGGGCAACTGGGCAGCCACGTGGAGAGTGAGGCGGGGAGCACCCAGGGGGAGCTGGGACAGCACCCGGGGGCACACACACCTGGGCTCACTCACCGCCATGTGGCCGGGGCTGCAGAGTGGTCAGATGCGGAGGGAAGGAGGCTGGACGGGGGCGCACGAGGCTAATTAGCTGGGAAACACGAGGCAAGTCCCTGGAAGTCCCCGGGGCCTTTCTGTAAACTGGGGTACAGACCTTCAGGCTCTGCCTTCTCGGCTGGCCGTGCAGCTCTGCCTGGCTGCCTAGGCAGCTGCCCAGGCTGCCCAGGTAGGGAGCCCTGCCTGGCTGTATCTCAGGCTGATTCCAGGCTCCAGCACACTGGCAGCTTCCCGCGGCAGCCAGCAGAGGGCGCCGGCGACCAGAGCCCGGCCTCAGCGGACAGGACAAGGGCAGGAAGTTGCTTTGGGGGCCGGGTGGGAAGACCACCAGGATGCATCCCACCCACACACAGGGCTGTGGGAGTGTCATCCAGCAGGGTCCACAGGCAGATGCTTTTCCCCGGGCAGGCCGTGCAGTCAGGACAGATCTGCAAGTCCAGGCATCGGCAAGGCCTCCTGCTCTCCCCCCACTCTTCCTGCTGGTCAGTGCTGAGCTACTGGGTCATCAGTGCTAAGTCCACATCTCCAACCAGTGTGAAGGGTCTGGGGTGAGAGGACATCCATGCCACTTGAGGGTTAGGGAGACCTCTGAGGGCGTGGAGACAAGAAGGCCCCGACTGACCTAGTGGCTCAGGGGCCTCCTGGGGGTCAGCACCTGAGACTACAGACCAGGGGTCTGAGGAGGACAATTCCAAGCAGGCCCAGCCTTTGCCAACGTTCTCCCAGGGGTCAAAACTACTTTGGTTCCTTCCACGTCCTCCCACTTCATCAGCCGCACTGGACAATTATGCAATGAGGCTCTGAGATGTGGCTGCCTTTGAAACTTCAGTCCTGTTTCTGTCTTCTTTTCCTTTCTTCTCAAAATTAATTTAAATTTAAAAAATAAGATCCATCGTTTAAATTCCTAAAGATCATTTCATTTCACTAAGCCTGGATTTCAAAAGTGTCTTAAAAAAAGAAAAGGTGGGGGGAAAGAGAAGGGAAGGGGGAGAGGGAGAGGAAGGGGGAGGGGGAGGGGGAGGGAGAGTTTATTTATTAATAAACTAGCTCATGCATTTTAATTTGATGTACTGGCACAAAGTAGGGACTTATGAAATAGTTACTGAATAGATATGTAACCATGTCAGAGAAATAAATACCTCTACATGGTCAAGGCACCCTCTCACCCTGAAGACATTTTAGAAAGAGGTAGGTCGCCCTTTGCAGTTGGAGCCCACTTTGGGTCATTTTTCCAAGTGTGTGTGCTTGCAGGTATCTGTCTTTGAAATTTCCTAATACACACACATTTCTATAAAAATTAATAAGGCAATCTGAGAGAAAGGAGCACTTCCTTAAACTTCGTGGTTCTGGGGCTTGATTTCCCTCGGGCCTCCTTTCTTTTGTGCCCTGGGCATAGGAACAACTGCTAGTTTTCACAGTTGATGCTAAACTGAGAATATATTCTAGAAAGCAACTTATATACCCACCACGGTATATGACTTTGCCCCCTTTTCACAAACTTCCTGTTGAGAATAAGATGTACTTTTTCTAGAACAAGGACACAGCTAGTTTACGTTTCAGGGATTTCTTCCTTCTATGATGTTAAAGGAAGAAATAAAGCTTCATGAAGAAAATGGATTTCACTGTGGTCAGCGATGACAAAACGTTTGCAACCTGAGTCTTCTTGGGCAGATTCAATATACCATGCAAAGGACGATTCACGTGCCTGACATGCAACCACAGCCAACCTGACACACCCAGTGAATGTGCTACTTTAGATCCCTCCAGAATAAGACAGCTTGTCAACAAAGAGTAAGCTGGGGACTTTGCTGCCCTGGTCTCCAACACTGGCCTCATTTCAGCTTGCTCTTATATCTCAGGGGCAGCCACCCATTTCAGGTGCACTTACAAAATTATGTTCCTTTACAAATACCAATAAAGGAAAACAAAAACCTAACTAGTCCTATTGAGGGGCCTGCAAGATTGAAATGCAGCAGCTTCACACACGGATGCCTCCTGAAAAAAGCCACAGAGGAGCAGGAGGCTGTTCCCACCCTGACCTCATCTAACCAGATGTGCTTTGAGCCCCAAGTCCTGGTATCAACGTCCTTTGGGCAAGCTAATTCTGAAACGAGCTGCCACTCACGCTGAGACCTGAAACCAGAGAAAGGATGCGGGACGCTAACTTACCTTTCGGGGCACTGTTCTCCCCAGGGCAACTGCGGGGGTGGAACAGAAGAGCCCAACATTCACACCGGGGGTGGCAAAGGAGGCCTTGTCACTTGCCACGGCGATGTCGCAGCTGGCGACCAGCTGGCAGCCGGCGGCGGTGGCCAGGCCATTCACCATGGCGACAACGGGGATGGGATGGCTCTGGATCAGCATCATGACCTAGAGGAGCAAACATGCCTGTCCAAATCCACCCCAGGGAAGTGGCTGTGGCTCAATCAGTAGGGCTCCCGTTTACCATATGGGAGGCCCCGGGTTCGGTTCCCGGGGCCTCCTGGTGAAGGCAGGCCTGCTCGCACGGCGTGGTTAGCTGACCCAGCGAGCACAAGCAGCAAGGGGGGGATAAATGAATAAATAAATAAAATCTTTAAAAAAAACAAAAAAACAAAACAAATCCACCCCAAACTGAGCGCAGCACCGACACCTGCCATTTACATGATGTCACCGCTCCCAGTGCACTGTCCATGTGTGTTATTCTGCCGGGTTCTACGCACAAGAGGGTAAAGGGAGGCATAGAGAGCATGACCTCCTCCTGTTAAACGCCTACTCTGAAGCCCCTGGAGGAGAAAGCCCCTTGATCAGCAAGGGCGCTCGCTAAGGCTGAGTCCCTGCCAAAGGCTGCCAACCCCGCACGAGGCAGAGCTGGGGGCTGGCCCGTCTCTGTCTGATACCCCCCCCCCAGGCTTCCCCAGGAGCCCCAGTGAGGACATGTGTTGTTTTTTCTCTCTGGGTACAAACAAAACCTTTTGCAAAGAGTACTGTTCCAACCATGCCTCTATGTAGCTCTCGTGTTAAAAGTTGGAAACTGGAATTTAGTGCTTCCTTGAAAACTTAAGGTAGAAAAGGGACTTGAAGACAATTTCCTCAGTAATTACTTCTCAACTTGCCACTATGAATACTCTCTATACTGTTAAAATGGTGAAAAAACAGCCTGCTGTCATCAAAACAAAGAAAATTCCTAAAACGGAGCTTTTGACACAGATGGGAGAGAGGAGAACTTGCTCATGTGGCCGCCTTCCCCTATAAATTTCCAGAACTTTAATTCACTTGTGCAGCTTATGAAATAGCTTGGTTTATTGTTCCACTTTTTCATGACAATCTGAACAGACTGTGTTGCTATGGTAACTGTACTTTATGAATTGTTGCTCTTTGAACTTCAGGAGGGAGGGAGAGGAACAAAATCTGGGCTGGTTTCTCCAGGGGCACAAATCCAAAGGAAAGCAACCTTTGCCTAAGAAACTTACTGTTTATATTCATAAACATTTGTTATTTATTAGCTTCAATATAAGATACACATTAATTAGCTATTTAAGGATATGATTTCGTATCCTATAGCAGTGGCTCTTGACTCTTTTGAGGGGTTGCCTTTTGAGAATCAGATAAAAGCTAATGACCCTCGGAAGAATGCATATGCACTCGGGCATAAAAAGTTTCATGAATGTAGGGGTTTGTGCACTCCAGGGTGAGGGTAGGGAGGGGACGGTGGGCTCATTTTCAGCGAAGTGGAATAAGGTGAAGAGCTCACAAGAACTTCTAAAGTCTTGCTGCAAAGAAATAAAAGATTTTGCTTTAGCTCTGAGTGTCATCCTTCACCTACTCAACTGAGGTTTAGTGACTGTGAGTTGATCAGTCTCTCTCTTCTGTCTGTCATCTGTGAAGGGCTAGGATCTCATAAAACTGCTAGAGAAATACTTAGGTAATACTGTATATAGTAATAGCATTAAAAAACTTATACCTTTGACTTAGGAATTCTACTTCTAATAAATAACTTGAAAAGGCTGTATGGACAGTGATGTTCACCAAATCATTATTAAATAATAGTAAAAAGCTAAAAATAACATAATAAACAAAAATAAATAAATGGTTATGTAAACAAAACCATATCCATTTGACAGAATGTGGTATTCTCATTGTGGCAGTTTGACATTATTTATGAATTCCAAAAAAATATTGATTATGTTTGTAAATTGGTCTTTTCCTCTGGGCATGATACCCCTTTGACTGTATTAAATTCAGAAGTTTCACTTTTACTTGATTAAATCAAGATTAGGGCTTTGATTTGACCACGTCATCAGGGTGTACAGGGTGGAGTCCCCACCCCGTTGGTGGGCTATATAAACAGATGCTCAATCAACACGGGGAAGTAGATACATAGAAAAAGATAAGGCAGAGGAGAGAACTTGGTTTTGGAGCCCCAGGGAGAGAAGAGAACTTTGCCTGATAGTTTACAGCTGACCTTGTGACGAGACCAGAGCAGCTGAGAAGCCCTAAGAGACAAGCCTCATGCCAGACCACAGCTGAGATTGGAAGAAGCTGGGCCCACAGAGCTTTAAGAGGAAAGAGGAAGGCTGAACCCTTGCAGGTATCGGCAGCCATCTTGCTTCAACATGTGGCAAAAGACATTTGTTGAGAAAGTACCTCTTATGGTACCTTGAGTTGAACTCATTAGGGCCTTGAGACTCTAAGCTTCTACCCCAAATAAATGCCCTTTTTAAAAGCCAACAGATTTCTGGTACTTTGCATCAGCACCCCTTTGACAGACTAATAATATACTTATTAAAATGAAATTTTCCAGAGAAACATTACTGTGGTAGTCTGGAGACTAGTGTGATGCTCTGAAGTCTAACATGGTGTTCTGGAGCCTGGCGTGATGCCTGGGGCTTAGCGTGGCCTTCTGGAGCAAGGCTTCTTGGGTTCGACACCCAGGCTGTCACTTATTCATTGCATACCCCTAGACAAGTCACTTAACCCCTTAGTTTTCACATTTGCAAAATGAGTATAATAATAAAAGCAACCTTATAGAATCATGAGAATTAAGTAAATTAATGTCTAAAGTACTTAAAATATTACCTGGGACCCAGTAAGCATTCAATGCTATAATCATATTATACAATTACAAATACAGTATAATCATAGCTATGTGTGATTATTCAAACAAGAAGGTACATGTGGAAAAAAGGATTAAAAAGAAATACACCAAAATATTAATTATGGTTCTCTCTGGGTGGAATGATTGTGATATGGTATCAATAATTTATTTTTCTTTTTGGTAATGGATGGTGGTGATAGTAGCACAACATTGTGAATATAACAAACACCACTGAATGGTGTACTTCAAAGTAGTTAAAATGGATATTTTATGTTGTCTATATGTTATCACAATAAAGTTTTTAACATAATAGTTTATTTTTCTTCCTTTTGTTTTTCTAGACTTTCTAATTTTGCTACCATATTTATTCTTATTTCATTACTTTATAAATGTATTAAAATAAATGAATTGATGTAAAATATTTTAAAAAAGAGAGCAATTCAGAAAAGACTAAAGGGAATCTAGGTAATAAAGAAGCTAGGATAATCAACCCCTAGATAGTGAAGAAATGATTATGCGGGAGTGGATGTGACTCAAGCAGCTAAGCGCCTGCTTCCCACATGGGAGGTCCTGGGTTGAGTCCCTAGTTCCTCTTAAAAACAAAAACAAACCACAAGCAAACAAACAAAAAAACCAACTCAGGGGAGCCAATGTAGCTCAGTGGTTGAGTGCCGGCTTCCCACATAAGAGGTCCCGGGTTTAATCCCTGGCTTGGTACCTCAAAAAACAAAAAAGGAAAGAAATAATTATGCCTCCTATTTTACCTTCCTGAATCAAGTACTCTTTTCGGTCCTGTCTACTCCAAACCGTGGTGTAAATTTAACTCTGCCCCAGCCTTACTTAACTGCATTACTGAGGGCTCCAAGTTATTTCCAAAAGGAAGAGACAATGTCTCATTGTCATTTCATTGCTGGCGTGGGAGAGAAAAGAGAAGTATCTCCTACTGAATTGGAATTTCCATCTTCAAACTACATCAAGATATAAGAAAAGAGACCAGGGGCAGTTCTCTGGTGTAAACTACCAAATCAGCTCCACAAAAGGCTACTTTCACTCTTCCATAACCAAATTTTTCTTCTTATTCTCATTGTTCTCATCCTTAAATCTGCCACCCACCTGATTTTGGAAATAATTAACTATCCCACAGCACTTGTGGTCTGTAACAAATGTGCTATGGTTTGTAGATGTCAGCCTAATCCAAATACTTCTATTTTCCTTTCCAAAATCAAATTTTCTCACACATGAACTGAACAATGAACTATCTAGCTCATTCTGTTCCAATCCACCTATTGATTACACTTGAAAACTGAAATCCTACACCAGTTCATGGTGCCCACACTTAGCCAAGACAATGTGATTTTCTTAGAAACAGCATTAAATAAATCAATATACTTTCACTCCAATTTTTCTGCATTAAGGCTAGGTTGTGACTACACACAGGGTCCTTTTCAGCGAGCCAGAGGTTTCTACCAGTTGGAAGATTGCCATGCTGGCCTTCTGTCCTCTGAAGAAGCCCTGGATCCCATGGCCCCTTCCAAACGTGTTCAGATGGTGGGTCAGGAAGATGCTGCAACAGTGATCAAAGTAGGCCCTGAAGGAAGGATGGAAGGCTCTATTGGCTCTCTCGGATGATTTTCTATTTTAGCCAAACATACTGGGTATTAGTAGAAAAAAAAAAAAAATTCAAAGCACCAAGACTTGGCAAACATAAGAGCAGAGTGTTTTATAAGTGTCATTGACATAGGAAACAAAAAACCCAAGTCTTAGCTCTAGCCTGCTTCCATCTCGCCAGGAAGCCTCAAGTAAATCCCTTTTACTGTCTGTCCCTCCATGAAATGAAAGTAATATAATCTGATCTCTTTATAGGTTTCTGTAAGAGCTAAGGAAACAATGGTCAAAAGGTGTCTTCACCTTCTTCCCATTCGCCTGTCTGGTACTGACCATGTCTTGCCCACACGGTAGGTGCTCACTAATTATCTGTTGAGTGATTACCGACCAAATGAATGAATGAATAAGTCAACGAATGAATGAAAAATTAGGTTATGTGATTTTAGGGTTAGGTTACTAAATTGTTTTATGTATATGTCTTGGTTCCCAAATAGATTTCTAGTTTAAGTTTGGCAGTATTAATTTCTTTTCTTACATTTCTCCCAAAACCTTTTAAGTACTGTACATACAGTATGTGCTCAAAAAATACTCATCAGGGAGTGGATGTAGCTCAAGTGGTTGAGCACCTGCTTCCCATGTACAAAGTCCAGGGTTTGATCCCCGGTAACTCCATTTAAAAAAAAAACTCATCAAATGAATAAGGTGTTACTTAAAGTTGAGTCAACATTTAATTTTTAATTATCCATGTGTGATTTAATATTAATAGATTTATAAGTCATCTACAACTTTTTGTTCCTCCTCCTCCTCTATGTCATTATCAATTTGTCTCCTTAATATGGTGAAAGAAATAGAAAGAAAGAGGAAGTACAAATGAAGAAGCTAATTTTCTTACTTGGAGATGGTGATTATAAAGATAAATGGAAAGAATAGCTTGAAAATAATGTTAAAAAAATTTTTTTTTTTAAACATTATTCCATTTATAAATGTTCTCTCTTTTCAACTAACAGAAGTGTTTTAGTGTAGAATTTTTTAATAAAATCAAATAAATTTCATATTCTTCCTCTCTAAAGATATATCTTCTAAACTTTATCTTGTACTTAAAACATGTATATACCAGGATAAGCTATAGATAACCCCATAATCTCGGAGATGGTTACTATCAAAATCATAACATATTTTATTTTCTTTGGCACAAAACAAAGTCAATAACAAATTATAATCACTTCTTAAAAGTCTAAACCAAATAATTGCTTGGATGAAGGATTCATGGATGACCAGAGTTTTCAGTAGCTCTGCAGTGGTTAAGTCTCACAGGTAAAATCTTTATCTGTCAACTAGAAGCCTAATTCACTATTAAATATAATTCTCATTTTCAGGTTTGCAACATTAACTGTCATCCCAGCTTACCTCAGAACAGACTTGAAATATTTCAGCATGATAAGCATAGCCTTGCTCTTCTGTCAGTTCCTTTAAATCATGCCCAGAAGAAAATACAGGCCCCTCAGCTGCAAATTATTCGGAAAGAGAAAAGAAGAAAAAAAGAGATGTCAAGAGTCAGAGCTGGGAAATTCACTTACTTTTCTACCAAACAACTTTAGCAAACAATCAAATTTGTGCTGTGGGCACTTTGAGAAAGTTCATGATCCAAGTTAGGTAAGAATAATTGCAGTTAGATTGGAAAAGTCATAGCCAATATTTTGTGATGAAAATGCAAGTTGAGGCATCTGTATACTAAAATGGCCCATGGTGGAAACCAAGGAAAACATGCAGTTACCAAAGGAGAAGACTCAGGACCTGAGGGGATTTACTTTTTACAGTGCTGTCCCTCTGGGCCCCTGCTTCTGTTTTGGGACACTGTCTGGTCCGAGTATCCTGGCTCACAGAGGTCCTTTGAAATCTGCCATTTCTCTGGCAATGCCCATGTCATTTGGTCTGAAAATAGTGACTATCCGTTGGGGTTGAAGCCGGAAGGTCAGAGTATGAAGAGAACTTAGGGGCCATGGGCTCGATTCCATGACTGATCACTGTCAGTAAGAACCACTGCAAAATTTAATTCCACTTACAACTTGATAACGCTTTCTCATAGTTTCCTTTTGCTGTTGTTATTTTGGCAGGTGATATTGTTCCCTTTGATAAGAGAGGAAACTGTAGTGGAGAAGTCAGCTGCCTTTGCTTCATCAAGCTCAGGCAACCACGTGGCTGCTGAACTCTTCTCTACCCAGCACTCATCTCTTTGGCCCTCTCTACATGAAACAGTTGAAAAGTTACAGCTGACCAATGATAAGAAGGTCACATTCTGAGTACCCACCTCCAGAGTACTGATTCTTAATTAAAAAAAAAAAAAACAAAGCATCATACAGCAGCACCCATTGTATTTTTCAGTAGGTACTTTAAAATGCTGACATTACTGGAAAGTGGATGTGGCTCAAGTGTTTTGGCTCCCGCCTACCACATGGGAGGTCCCGAGTTCAGTTCCTGGTGCCTCCTGGAGAAGATGAGCAAGACAGTGAGCTGACATGACAGGCAGGCACAGCAAGCTGACACAACAAGATGATGCAACAAAGAGGAAAGACAATGAGAGACACAACAAACCAAGGAGCTGAGGTGGGTCAAGCGACTGAGTGCCTCTCTCCCACATGGGAGAGGTCCCAAGTTCGGCTCCTGGTGCCTCCTAAAGAGAAGACAAGCAGACACAGAGAGCAAACAGCAAATGGACACAGAGAGCAGATAGCAAACACAAACAACAAGGGAGGGGAATAAATAAAATAAATCTTAAAAAAAAAAAAATCTTTAAAAAAATGCTGACATTACTATTATTTATACAACCATGATCATTACCAGAAAAGGTAATTTGGTAAAAATTCTTATGGAAAATGAGCAAGGAAAGAACGGGGTAAAACATGGCAAGCTTTCTGGCATCATTAAAGATGACACCGCAGATGTGGGCTGAAATGCTGGGTGAGGACAGAAAAGACAAATGTCTCCAATGCCCTGGCAGCCAGGTCCTAGCTGGGTGCCCAGGAAACGAGGTCTCTGATTTGGGTAGGAAGGTGTGGCCATATCCAGTATCCTAGAAAAAGGAGATGTGTTTGCACTGAACTATAATCATGGAAATTCCCAAAGCCAAAAGTGTCAGGACCAAGGTCTCCACTTCATCAGAGTGTTCCATAGTTAATGTTCTCGTAAATGAGCGTCAAGACAGTCTCCACTTAAGTGAGTGAATACCCCACTTAACCAAGGAATTGTGAGAGACCTTATCTAGGCCCCACAGAACAGTGAGGAGATATATATATACACACACATAGAAATACCTGAAATTATAATGACTTTCAGATCTTTGTTTTCGGCCTCATGGAGAATGTCACTTTGGAGAGATTTCAGCATTGCAAGTGACAAGGCATTCCTCTTCTTCGGGTTGCTCAAGACAATGTTCCTGTGAAGAACATTTTATAATTACTGGGTCATGCGCCAGTTGAAAGATGTTAGGACCCCTGCGACTCTTTTCTGACTTGGGAGCTATTTTTAAAACACAGGGAAGAGAACGCTGCGGGGGCCTCCTGTCAATTCAGAAAGCCTGTCAACGCCGGAGCTGCAGCGAAGTCAAAACAGGGAACAGACGACTTGAAGATGTGGGCTGGTTTTGCTCCTGCTTCCCTTTGATTTGTTTCTCTTTTTCTCCGGGTTTGCTGAAAAACATTAACTGCCACAGAATGGGCAAGTCCGAAATCACCACCACCCACCCCGAGAGGGCTCGGGTTTTGTGGGATGGGGGCAGGAGTCCGGGGAATGTGACAAACAGTCGCGACCCTCAACTTCTTTCTTCCTGTTCTTCTTCAGCATGAGGTGGAGAAAGGAGCTGAGTATGAAAACTCTCCCCTAAAAGCTCCTCCTACTCCCCTCCAACGACAAGGCTACCAACGTCCATCTGCCAATATGCACAGACGGCAGCATCTGGACTCCTTTTTCACAGTGGTGTCCTAAAATTCTGCAAAAAATAACTCATGCTGTCTGCGAAGGGAATGATATGTGAAGAACAAAAGTGCAAAGCCCTACAGCAAGAGGGCTTTTCCAGATATACCATCTAACAAAATCCTGGCATTCAAGGGGCCTGTTCTTTTCAGGCGGCACACAAGCTGATTGTCATCCTACTGCCTATACTCAGAAATGTCTAATTTAGTTATTATAAGAAATGGGCAGTGAGCCAGACACCAGATTATTGTTATATATTTTCTATCTATTTCCCATCTGTTTCCACCTTACACGCTTTCTGTTTTATTCTTTTTTTTTTTTTGAAGTACTGGGGACTGGGGATGAACCTGGGACCTTGCACGTGGGAAGCTGGCGCTCAACCACTGAGCCACATCAGCTCCCCCGAGTTGATTTTGTTTGGTTTGCTTGTTGTTTTTGTTTTTTCAGGAGTCACTGGGGACCGAACCCTGGACCTCCCATGTGGGAAGCAAGCGTTCAACTGCTTGAGCCACATCCGCTCCCTCTCATTCTCTCTCTCTCTCTTTTTTTTTCCTCTCATTTTCTTTTGAATCCGATACCCTAACTGCTAGGTCATCCACTTGGCTCCCCATAAATAGCATTCTGTGCCACAGTTTTCTGGAAAACAACTTTGTTTGAATGACTGAATTTATTTTAATACAATAAGAATAAACTTTTCTTTGGAATACCATTTCGATTTTGCTGCAGTCTTTGGGTGACGGAAAAGTGTTCTGTTTCTCCTAAACATACTCTTTCACAGGTACAAAAATTACTTGCAGCAGATGTGCCTACAGACTTCAAAACCTGTATTTTTGGGGGTGGCGAGAGGACTGCTTATAAATCTATCCATGAAATAATGAGCGTGCTTGCTGTAGCAAACATACTAAGCTGCCATCCCACTGGAGACAGATGCTTAAATTATATTCTAAGGCTTCAGGCAAAACTGTAAAAAGATTCCAACCCCCAATGCCCTTGCCACATAGCAGTATCTGCTCACATGTGTCCCATTAATCCTTAGCCTCCAAATGACACACAGTCTTCTAAATTGCTGGGCTCACTTTGTGGCTTCTGTTGCTACCATTGCACCTAAACTGTTCTCACTGATCATCTAACTGCCAAATCCAATAGCTATTTCTGAGTTCACCTTCTTCTGGATCTCTCAGCGGTAGTTGACACTGTTGCTTATTCTCTCCTTTGGGAAATATATTCCTCCTTCTCTGTTTTTTTCTTTCTTTTGTACCTCTCTAGCCATTCATTCTTGACTTCTGTGGTGGGCTCCTAGCCTTCTGCTAACCCCTTAAATGCCAGTGAACCTGAGTTCTGTCCTTTGCCCTCTTCCTACTCCATACACTCTTCCCAGGCAACTTCACCAATGCCCTTGGTATCAACTTCTACCTCCACGCGGAAAACTCCCAATCTTAGCTCTCATCTGAATCTCTTTCCTGAGCTCCAGATCCACATGCTCTGATGCCTACTGGTATCCGCCTGGGGTCTGTATTAGTTTATGAGAGCTGCTGTAACAAACCACCACAAACCAGGTGGTTTAAAACAACAGAAATGTGCTCTCTCAGAAACCTGAAATCAAGGTGTCGGGAAGACCATGCTCCCTCAGAAACCGGTAGGGGAGAATTTTTCCTTGCCTCTTCTAACTTCTGCTGTTTGCCCTCAATCCTTGGTGTTCCTTGGCTTGTAGAAGCATCACTCCAATCTCTGCTTCCAACTTCACATAGTCTGTGTCTGAATTTCCATATCATCAAAGATAAACTGAGGCATTTACAAAATTTTGTTAAAGTTTATTTGGGTACAAAACAATTTGTGAATTGGGTAGTACCAAACCAAAAGTGGGAAGGAGCTCTGCCGAGGCAGTGGAAAGGGGAAGCCTATACAAGGCAGAGATGGAGTGAGTGAGGAAATGTTCTAACTGGCTGGCATTAAGTTTCCATTTGACAAATGGGGGAGGGAGGTCTTACAAAGCAGGGAGTAGATATACACTGATAAGTATGGTATGTTTGTCCATTCTGATAAGCTACTTCTCCTAGAACAGGTTTATCACCAGCTGCTGCTTATCTGCAATACTGTAGGATGCATTCTATTGTTCTATTTTCTTGGAAAGCCTCAACAGGTTGTTTTTATCTTCTGGAAAATCCTTTCCCAGTTAGGGGTCCCTCCCCTGCAATGCTCAGTGCTGGCGGCCAGTTTATTTTTATGGCCATAAACCACTGTGATCTCATTTTCATACAATTCTATTTGCAAAGACCCTATATCTAAATAAGGTCACAGTGACAGGTTTTGCCTAGAACATTAATTTTGAAGGGACACTCTCTGACCCAGTATTGTGTCCCTTGGGCACCTTCTCCCCAATCCCAAACTTGCCTTTCTCTTCTTCCCCTTATCTCAGTGCTACCACTCAGCTGCCCACGTCAGAAACTGAAAGTCACCCTAGGTTCTTATCTCTTCCTTATTCGACTGGTCACCCAACTCCACTGATACCACCTTCTAAAATTTCTCCAGTCTGAATCCTCCTTCCCATGGCTACGTTGGTTCAAAACATGAGGTGCCTGTGCCCAAAGCTTCACTGACATCACCCATCTTAAGAGGGAGGGCGTGGGATAATGCTGCCATCTTTCCATTTATAAGTCTGCTCCATTTACAAGGCAAGAGAGGGTCCCTGTGGACGTGCCACTTAGTGCTCCAAAGATCATCATTGTAGACTACTCTTAAGGGCATTTTGGGGGCTGTACATTCCAGCAAGGTAATGGGACATGCCCTCCTAGAAATCACCTCCCCCCTCTCCAAGCCCTGCCTCAGTTACCTGGGACCTTGCCTCTGCAGCGTGAATGCCTAGGGCCAAGGGGTGGCCAAGGACCGTTGTCTGTAGGAGGTGGGGGGACGGACAGATATGGGTCTGCTGGTTGGGGATGGTGGTCTGCAGATCTGTGTCCAAGACCCCATGCAGAGAAGGAAGGATGGAGGGGAGAGGGGGGAAGACAGGGAAAAAGAACTGCAGGCCAGAGACTGGCTCTCTACCCCTTTCAGGGGAACTGCTAGGAGTCTGAGGACTATAAATTCAAACACTGCCTTGCAGGTCTCATGAAGGGATGCTTGTCAGAGTACGGGAATAAAACATTTTATTTTGAACTTTTAAATAATGAGCCATGCTCGGTAGACCTCCCTTTGCAACCCTGCCCTGGTCAGGTAAATGTTAGGGGCCAAGACCCCTCCTGCCTTCACTTCCGCATCCGGGGTCCAGGGTGTGCAAAAGAATACTTCCGACTCTGCACTGACTAACATCAGAGCTACAGTTACCCCGGGGAGTCCAGGAAGTGGGACGTGCTTGATTAATTTCCATGAGCCCAGGGAACGTAGAAAGCAGCAAGGAAATAAAAATAAGAAGAAAAAGTGCCAAAGAGAAAACAACTCACATGCAGAACCACCAGCTTAATAAAACTCTAGAGCATAGAGAAAAGCTAATCAACTGAACAAACCCATCAAGATAATATGATGACCAGAGGGCAACAAAAAAATACAAATGACTCTGAGAAACAGGAAAACATGGACCAGTCCAATGAACAAAATACAAACCAGGAAGTGATGCAGAACATCGAACAACTAATCAAAGCTATCCAAACAAATATCATGGACCAACTTAAAGAAGTGAAGGAAGAGATTAAGGATATAAAGAAGACACTGGGAGAACATACTGAAGAAATTGCAAACATGCCTAAAAAGATAATGGATATGATGGTGAACAATGGCACAATCCAAGAAATCAAAAAGACGCTGGATTCACAAAACAGCAGATTTGAACAGGCAGAGGAAAGAATTAGTGATATGGAAGACAATACAGCTGAAATCAAAGAGGTAGTAGAACAGACAGACAAAAAGATAGAAAAAATCCAGCATGGACTCAGGGAATTAACCGATAACACAAAACACACAAACATACGCATTATGGGCATCACAGAAGGAGAAGAGAAGGGAAAGGGAACAGAAGGAGTGTAGAAGGAAATAATGGCTGAAAACTTCCCAACCCTATTGAGAGAGATGGATGTGCAGATCCAGGAAGCACAGCGCACCCCAAATAGTATAAATCCCAACAGGCCAACTCCAAGACATATACTTGTCAAAATGTCCAATGCTCAAGACAAAGAGAAAATACTCAAGGCAGCAAGAGAAAAGAGAACCATTATATACAAGGGAAGCACAATAAGATTAAGTGCTGATTTCTCAGCTGAAACCATGGAGGCAAGAAGACAGTGGTATGACACAGTCAAAATACTAAAAGAAAAAAACTTCCAGCCACGAATTCTCTATCCAGCAAAACTGGCATTCAAAAATGATGGAGAGTTCAAAATATTCACAGATAAATGGAAATTAAGAGAGTATGTCAATAAGAAACCAGCACTTCAAGAAATACTAAAGGAATCTCTACAAGTTGAAAGGAAAAAACAAGGGAGAGAGAGTTGGAGGAGAATTTAAAAACAACTGAAAAGTCAAAAAGAGAAACAAAACAACATATGACATACATTAACCCAAAGAAAAAATGGCTGAAGTGAGAAATTCGTTACGAGTAATAACACTGAATGTTAATGGATTAAATTCACCAATCAAGAGACACAGATTGGCAGAATGGATAAGAAAATACGATCCATCTATATGCTGCCTACAAGAAACCCACCTTCAACCCAGGGATTCAAGGAGGCTGAAAGTGAATGGCTGGGAAACCATTTTACAAGCTAACAATAGCCAAAAAAGGGCAGGAGTAGCTATTCTAATATCAGACAAAATAGACTTTAAATGCAAAACTATTGTAAGAGACAAAGATGGACACTACATATTAGTAAAAGGAGTAATCTCTCAAGAAGAGAGAACAATCATCAACATTTACGCACCTAATCGGGGTGCCTCAAAATACGTGCGGCAAACTCTGGAAAAACTAAGAGGAGAAATAAATGCCTCTACAATTATAGCAGGGGACTTCAACACACCACTATCATCATTAGACAGAACATCTAGACAGAGAATCAATCAAGAAACTAAGGCACTCAACAATACATTAGAAGACCTGGACTTAATAGACATATACAGAACACTACACCCAAATACAGCGGGATTTACATTCTTCTCGAGTGCACATGGAACATACTCCAAAATAGACCACATGCTAGGCCACAGAACAACTCTCAATGAACTCAGAAAGATTAAGATTATACAAAGTAATTTCTCTGACCACAACGGAATGAAATTGGAAATCACTAAGGGCCAGAGAAACAGGTTAGGCACAAGGATATGGAAGTTAAACAACAAACTCTTAGACAAACAGCGGGTCAAAGAGGAAATCTCAAAAGAAATCAGTAACTACCTTGAAACTAATGAAAACAACAACACAACATATCAAAACCTATGGGATGCAGCGAAAGCAATCCTGAGAGGGAAGTTCATAGCCATAAATTCATATATTAAAAAAGAAGAAAGAGCTAAAATTGAAGACCTAACTGCACACTTGGAGGAATTGGAAAAACAACAACAAACTAAACCTAAAGGAAGTAGAAAGAAGGAAATAACAAAGATTAGAGCAGAACTAAATGAAATAGAGAATAAGAAAGCACTGGAAACAATAAACAAAACCAAAAGCTGGTTCTTCAAGAATATCAATAAAATTGACAAACCCTTAGCCAGACTAAGAAAGAAAAAGAGAGAACAGATGCAAATACATAAAATAAGAAATGAGCAAGGGGATATCACTACTGACCCCACAGAAATAAAGAGTATCATAAGAGGATACTCTGAAAAATTATATACCAACAAGAATGATAATTTAGAGGAAATGGACAAGTTTCTATAAACCCACAAACAGCCGACATTGATGAAAGAAGAAATAGATGAACTCAACAGTCCAATTACAAGTAAAGAGATAGACTCAGTCATCAAAAACCTCCCAACTAAGAAGAGCCCAGGACCAGATGGCTTCACAGCTGAATTCTACCAAACATTCCGGAAAGAGCTAACACCAATTCTACTTAAACTCTTCCAAAAAATAGAAGTAGAAGGAATATTGCCTAACTCATTCTATGATGCCAACATTGCCCTAATACCAAAACCAAATAAAGATACCATAAGAAAGGAAAATTACAGACCAATTTCTCTAATGAACCTAGATGCTAAAATCCTTAACAAAATACTTGCTAATCGCATTCAACAACATATCAAAAGGATTATACACCATGACCAAGTGGGTTTCACCCCAGGTATGCAAGGATGGTTCAATATAAGAAAATCAATTAATGTAATATACCACATAAACAGATTGAAAGAAAAAAATCACATGATCATCTCTATAGATGCAGAGGTATTCGACAAAATACAGCACTCTTTCCTCATAAAAACACTACAAAAGATAGGAATAGATGGAAACTTTCTGAATATGATAAAGGGTATATATGAAAAACCCAAAGCTAACATCATTTTCAACAGTGAAATCCTAAAAGCCTTCCCTCTGAGATCGGGAACTAGACAAGGATGCCCACTATCACCACTCCTATTTAACATTGTCTTAGAAGTACTTGCATGAGCACTGAGACAAGAAAAGGACATAAAAGGCATCCAGATTGGAAAAGAAGAAGTAAAAATTTCATTATTTGCAGATGACACGATCCTATACATAGAAAGCCCTGAGAAATCTACAACAAGTCTTCTAGAACTTATAAAGGAGTTCAGGGAGGCAGCTGTGGCTCAATCATTAGGGCTCCCGTTTACCATATGGGAGGCCCCGGGTTTGGTTCCCGGGGCCTCCTGGTGAAGGCAAGCCCGCCCACACGGCGTGGTTAGCTGACCCAGTGAGCACAAGCAGCAAGGGGGGAATAAATGAATAAATAAATAAAATCTTAAAAAAAAATAAAATAAAATAAAATAAAGGATTTCAGTAATGTTGCAGGCTGTAAGATCAATGCTCAAAAATCAGGAGCATTTCTATACACCAATAACAAGCAAACTGAGGAGGAAATCAGGGAAAAAATACCATTTACAATAGTAACTAAAAGAATAAAATACCTAGGAATAAATTTAACTAAAGATGTAAAGGACTTATATACAGAAAACTACACAACACTATTAAAGGAAATCAAAGAAGACTTAAATAAATGGAAAAATATTCCCTGTTCATGGATAGGAAGACTAAACATCATCAAGATGTCTATCCTACCCAAACTAAGCTACAGATTTAATGCAATCCCAGTAAAAGTCAACACTGTATTTTTTACGGAACTGGAAAAACTAACCACAAAATATATTTGGAGAGGCAAGAGGCCCTGAATTGCCAAAGACATATTGAAAAAGAAAAATGAAGTTGGAGGTATCACACTACCTGACTTTAAAACATACTACAAAGGTACAGTGATCAAAAGTGCGTGGTATTGGCACAAAGATAGACCTACTGACCAATGGAACCGAACTGAGAGTTCTGATACAGATCCTCGCATATACAGTTATCTGATATTTGACAAGGCCATGAAGCCCACTCAGTTGGGAGAGAATGGCCTCTTTAATAAGTGGTGCTTGGAGAACTGGATATCCATATCCAAAAGAATGAAGAAGAATACCATCTCACACCTTATACAAAAATCAACTCAAGATGGATCAAAGATCTAAATATAAGAGCCAAAACCATAAAGACCTTGGAAGATAATGTAGGGAAGCATCTACAGGACCTTGTCATAGGAAATGGTTTCATGAACTTCACAGCCAAAGCACGAGCAGCAAGAGAAAAAATAGATAAATGGGATCTCATCAAAATAAAAAATTTCTGCACCTCAAAGGATGTTATTAAGAAAATAAAAAGGCAGCCTACCCAATGGGAGAAAATATTTGGCAACCATTTATCTGATAGGAGCTTAATATCCTGCATATATAAAGAAATCCTACACCTTGAAAACAAAAAACAACCCATTTAAAAAATGGGCAAGTGACCTGAAAAGACACTTCCCCAAGGAAGAAATACAAATGGCTAAAAAGCACATGAAAAAATGCTCAACATCGCTTGCTATCAGGAAAATGCAAATCAAAACTACAATGAGATACCATCTTACACCCATCAGAATGGCAGCTATTAAAAAAACAGGAGACACTAAATGTTGGAGAGGATGTGGAGGAATAGGAACCCTCATCTACTGCTGGTGGGACTGTGGTATGGTCCAGCCATTGTGGAGGACAGTTTGGCGGTTCCTCAGAAAACTAACAATAGATCTTCCGCATGATCCAGCAATTCCACTGCTGGGTATATACCCAGAAGAACTGAAAGCAAAGACACAAACAGATATATGCACATCAATGTTCATAGCGGCATTGTTCACCATTGCCAAAAGCTGGAATCAGCCCCGATGCCCATCAACCGATGAATGGATAAGCAAAATGTGGTACATACATACAATGGAATACTACTCAGCTGTAAGAAGGAATAAAGTGCTAACACATGGAATAACGTGGGTGAATCTTGAAGACCTTATGTTGAGTGAAGGAAGCCAGGCACTGAAGGATGAACAGTATATGACCTCACTGATTTGAACTGAGGAAAGTGAGCAGTCTCTGAGAACCATTGTCTGAAAGATAGGTTAACAAGGGAGAGAAAGAGAAGAGCAGGCTTTGAGCCATCACCCATATGGACATAATCTATGGTAAAGGGATAGAGTATAGTTGCATATTGAAGGATAGGACAGATGGGTAGTGACATTACTGGTTTGGGGGTGCAGCATTGACAGGTGGGTAGATTAGGAAGGGCAGATTCAAATACCCAGGGCATGTAACTATGAATCTTGACATTCCATGAGTCAGGACAGGGGAGTGTTATATGCCCCCAGGGGGGTGGGGAGGAAGGAATAGTTAAGATCTAATGGGGTATTTAGTGGTCATGGGAAAGGTTTTTCATTACTTTACAGTAATGGACACAGGACATGGTAAATATCATCAAAACTTATTTAACTGTATCGTCTAAATTGTAAACTATACTGTAAATCATTGACAATGTTTAGCTGCTATATTTTGCTATCTGTGTAATTTATAACAATGCTAACATCCAAAAAAAAAAAGGGGGGGGGTTAACAGGGGGTGGGGAAGGGGGGGTGGTTTGGTATCTGGGAGTCTGTGGTATTCCGTGTGTGACTGTGCTGTGACCTAAAACTTCTTTGAAAATTAAATGAAAATTTGGGAGTTGGGAGACACTGGGGATTGAGAGGGGGAAGGTGTCACGGCACACCAGACATCCGATAACACAGTGATAAAAGGAAAAAAAGAATATATATATATATATATATATATATATATTTTTTTTTTTTTTTTTTTAAAGGCATTTTATTTTTTTCCCCATTTTTTTGAATGTCCCAATCCGCTAATTATATTTTGTTTTGTTTTTTGTTTGATTGTTTGTTTGGTTGGTTTTTTTTTTCCTGAGTTTCCTTATGTTTGTCTCTTGCATGTAAGCTTATCATTGTTGTTTCTTTTTCCTATTAAGTGTATTTGATTATTTTTATGGGCTACATGTTCATGGAAGATTTAGATCACAGAAGGGTTATAACGGGTACTGCAGGAGATTATTGGTTGGGGGTGTCTTGGAGGGGGGATTCATGGGAGTAAGTTCATCTGAATATACATGAAAGATATACAAAATTGTTCAAAAGATCAAAGGATGAGGCATGGTCACGGTGGGTGGACAATCACTCAATAAATGAGGGAATCTGAATTCCTAGCCTGGAGAGCTCTGCCACATTCTCCAAGGGAGCAGCAACAGTCCTCTGAGTGCAGGGACAGTGTCTGTCAAAAGAGGATGGCCCACTGATGAGTTCTTTTTATTGATGACTACCCTTATGAGTCTTTGCTCTTGTAACTGAAACTTAGCTTACTGTTATGGGGTGCCTAAGGGTTGCCACCTGAGAGCCTCCTTGTTGCTCAAATGTGGCCTCTAAGCCAAACTCAGCATATGAATGTTTTACCTTCCCCCCAATGTGGGACATGACTCCTGGGGATGAGCCTCCCTGGCAACGAGGGATTAATACCAAGTGCCAACTGGCAACACAACTGGAAAAAGACCTTGAATAAAAGGGGGAAAAGGTAAAGACAAATGAGTTCAAGTGGCTAAGAGACTTCGAAGAGAGTCGGGAGGTCATCCCAGAGGTAACTCTTACGCACACCTCAGTAGGAGCTCATAGAACATCAAAGTGTATATCACCCCACACAGAGGGCCTCCTGAGAGCTCTGGAGACACCCAGGTCCTATATAAGGGGGGATAGCCCCAGAGTCTGACGCCTTATCAGTGAGCTCTATTTTGGAATCTGTGCTCCTGAGAGTGACAGAATTGGACTCAAATAAGTCCTCCCTGCACATGGTTCATCAGTCCCTTCTATTCAAACCTATATGTGATGCTTGAGGTTTTAGGTATACTTCCAGAGACTGGAGCCTCTGGCCTACCTATGTGCCAGGTGTGCGTGGAATCTCGGTGGAGCTGCAACTCCTACCCTACAGCTCAATGGACTCATCCAAGTCACCTGGCGAGGAGACAACGATGGGCAGCGGCCATCCCAGGGAATGGAGAGGGCCTGCATCTGCAGGAAGGATCATCCCACCCACCATATCTATGGGATATAAGCCCTCTCTCATTTGGAGGTGGAGTGGACATCACCATCCCAGTCCCCTCAGGATTGGGGGAAGAACTATGGACTAGAGTGGACTTGATGGTATTCTGTTGTACACATATGGTGATTCTAGCAATGGAAGAAATTATAACAGTGAGGTGGAGCCAGTGGCCACTGGACACTTTCGGGGCAGGGAGAGGACGTGCAGTTGAAATACAGGGGCTTTTTCGGGATTTGGAGGTTGTCCTGAGTGCCTTTGTGGCAACCGATGTAGGCCATTTTAATCAGCACACACCATTGAGAACTGTGTGGGAGAGAGTGTGGTCTGCGATGTGTACTGTGGTCTATGGTTGGTGGCAAGGCCCCAGGATGTGTAAGTCCATTGAGGGTGATGGGCCACACTTGTGGGAGATGTTTGTGTGGGATGTGGTGGGAGGTGTGGGAGGTGGGGAACATGGGAATCCCTCTAGGTTCCATGTAATATTTAGGTAATCTAAGCACCTCTTAAAAAAATATATATATTATATATATAAAAATAACATTTTTGTAAGCAAATGCACATATATGCATATATATGTCATTTTACAAATATTGGTATGTATTGTGAAAATTTTGATTTTTACCCACAATAATAAATAAATAAATAAATAAAAATGAAAAAAAAAAAAGAATACTTTCAAGCACCTTTGTGCTGTTTACTGACTCACCCCCACCCCACCCCCGCCCGGGGCGCTTCTGGGTGAGGGCCAGGGGAGCAGCTCTGCCAGGCCTGGCCTCACCTCGGAGCTAGGCCAGATGCGGCCTTCTCAAAGGTCTCTCTCAAAGGCGCAGAAGCGGCAGGCGCCCGTGCAGAACTGCCCACCCTAAGCCAGCAGGCCCAGGTGGGCTCGAGCAATCCAAGGTTGCCACTTAAGACCCTCGGGTGTAACGGGCAGGGTACCAAGTGCCATCTGCCCACGCAAGTTACACCTCCCAACACAGCACTCGGGGCTTTCCCGCCCGCCACATCGGGCAGGGACGGATCCACTACCGGGGTCTAGGACGGTGGACTGGCAGACCCGAGCCAGGCCTCGTGCGCACGCGTGAGGGTGAGGAGCGCCGGGGGTACACCCTCGGCCCCAGCTCACCTGATGCCGTCCCGCTGCCACGCGCGCGTGGGCCGCGCATCCGCCTCGGGCCGCCCGGCCCCGGCCCCTGCCTGGCTGCAGAGGCCGGCGGTGCGCGGGGCCCACGGGCCGAGCCGGAGCCAGGGCCGCACGCAGGCCCACATGCCCGCCCACGCGGCCATGGCGGCCGCCCGGGTCCGCAGGCCGCACGCGCCGCTTCCCAGGCCGTCCGAGGGCCCGGGCACGCGCGCTCCGTTAGGGCCGCCCGAGGCTGTCTTCGCTGGCCGGAAGTCCCCGCCCCGCCCCAACATGCCCCCTTGGACCCGCCCCCAATGACCCCGCCCCCAACGGCCCCGCCCCAACGACCCCATCCCAACGGCCCCTCCTGTGGGCCCTTGGTCCGCCCCGCCTCTCTCATGGCCCCGCCCATGGTCTTCGACCCGCCCTCCCTTGGCCCGGCCCTCCCCGCCAATGGCCCCGACCACTGACCCGCCCCGCCCCTCTCCTGACCCCTCCCACGGCCGTCACCCCGCCCCTACCGTGGCCCCAACCAAGACCGCCGCCCCGCCTCTTCCTTGGCCCGTCCATCCCTACCAATGGCCCCGCCCCCGGAGCCGCCCCGCTGCCCTATGGCCCCGCCCCCTACGTGGCTCCGCCCTGGCCTGGGCAGAAGCACGCTGGCTCCAAATCTGCACGTGGCCTCCGCGGTGTTTCTGGTTTGGCCAGGCCTATTAAAAAAGAGCTGCAGGGAGGCGAGGAGTGGTTTGGCTTGTTTCTTTCTGCACTAACACCAAGACTGTAGTGGTTTGCCCAGGTTAGAAAGTAAATGACATCAGGTGCTGAGAGGCGTGAGCTAGGAACGCTGCTTTGTCACCACGTGCTTCACCCCGCTTAGGGGCCCAGGCCCTGCAGCGACTCCTGGTCTCAGGGGAGTCTCGTCCAGACGGGGACAGCTGCACACTCTGTCCTTTCTCATTGAGAGTCCCGGGTGTGCACATTTATGTCTTGGGCTTTTGAAATGCTTCCTGGAGGGAAAGGGGGCCCTTTTCAGGATCTAAGTGGCGGGCTATCCTGCAGGGAGAAAGCTGAAGTTTGGGGAGAAGACTCTCACTTAAATCCCCCAAAGTCCGGAGGACGTTGGGGTACAAAGAATTCATGGTTTCTGCCCTCAAGGATCTCACAGCCTCAAAGGGAGCGTTCACCCTGAGAGAATAACACTTATACAGAGGACGTACTCAAATGTGCCCACTGAGGTTGCACAATCGTTTAAAGTAGTCACACACTGGGTCCGTTTGTTCTCAGCTTGTTAATTAGACAATGGTGCACACTGCAAGTGGGTCCTTGATCCATCAAGAACTAGGGTATTCATCATGCATCTATCCCACAGAACTCACAGACAAAGGGAGGTGGTTCTGGGCTTTTGAGTTTTAGAAGCCCAGCACCTAGAAAGAACACAAACAGGGACAATCCATTTGGGGGATCATCTGATGAATCAGAGCAAGGCTTCCAGCCTGAGGCAAGATTATGATTTCCCAGGTTTGGAGAAGGGTCGGGCAAGTGGGACTTGTAGGAAAAACCAGAAGAGGGTAGGTGGCTGTGAGGATTTGGGAAAAGGGAGGTCCAGTGACTGGGCCAAGCCTCTTGGGGAAGTGGGAATAGTGGAAGCCCCCTAGGCTAGGGTAGTCTTGCCCCTTTTCCCTTGTAAAGCTCCAGGAAAGCCATCTGACTCCTGTAACAGAATATTAAGAATTAACAAATGATTATGATTACCAAATCATTGTATAGATGGCTTTTCACTTTCTAGTATATTGTAGAATAGCCAAAAGTAAATATCTGAAATTACTGGAAACTTGCTGAACAGAATCCAGGTGTCTTGATTTCTAATAATGTTTTAAAACAATATAACCTTTATATAGTGATTGTAAAAACCTTGTGACTCATCCCTGTTTTGTACCCACACCCCTATCCTGTTTTACAACTTTGAAATCTTATGATCACTAGTCAGCCCCCTAATGTTTATTAATAAAGGAACCCAAGTCAAACCAGATCTAACCCACCCCAATCCTTAAACTATTTTACTAGGTGAAGTTAGATCTACCCAAAATTGGCCCACCTGACATGCACAGTAGCTTCTGTGACTAAACATGTAATCAATCTGTGCATGCTCAATAATAAGATCATCTCTGATTTCGTCATCTCAAGCCACTGTATTCATCAGCATAAACTTGCCTGTCTTTAGATACTATAAAACTATCAGAATTACTGAAGTTCAGGGAGACAGATTTTAGGCTGATAGGCCCTCTGATCTCCTTACTATGTATTTAACAATAAACTCTTTCTCTCATTGAAACCCCAAGGCCTCAGGAATTAGTTATTGGAGTGCATTGGGCAAAAAACTTGCGTTTGCTTGGTAACACTCCAAAGAAACAGTGTATAGAATATCTGGATAGAAAGTGTTGGAGAGGATTTGGAGAGATAGGAACACTTCTTCACTGTTGGTGGGAATGCAGAATGGTACAACCACTGTGGAGGACTGTTTGGCAGTTCCTAAAGAAGTTGAATACAGACTTGCAACATGACCCAGCAATACCACTACTGGGTATATACCCAGAAGAACTGAGAGCAGTGACACGAACAGACATCTGCACACTGATGTTCATAGCCACATTATTCACCATTGCCAAAAGCTGGAAACAACCCAGGTGTCCATCAACAGATGAATGGATAAACAAACTGTGGTCTATTCACACGATGGAATATTATGCAGCTGTAAGAAGAAATGAAGTCATAAAGCATATGGCAACATGGATGAACCTGGAGGACATTTTGTTGAGTGAAGCAAGCCAGACACAAAAGGACAAATACTGTATGAATGCGTTACTATGAACCAAATATATTGTGTAATATATTGTTTGATTAAAAAAAAAATGTATATGTATCCATTACATTTAATTGAGAAATGTATATATTTATTCATCTGTGTTTACTTTTTAGTTTTTAATTGTTTATATTTTCAATTATTAAATGTACAAAATAAAGTTAAAAAAAAAAAAAATATCTGGGTGGATAGGCCTGATCACCTCACAGAATTTCCCACAGCCTGGTCCTCTGAGAGGGGCTCAGAAATAGCTGGGAGAGATCTGGATAACCAAGGAGACCCTGAGGTGAAGAAGAGTGGATTGAGGTGGGGAACAGTCAGAAGCATGGACTGACAGGTGAAGACAAAGGTGGGAGTGCAGACATCACTCGAATCCTTCAGACAGGCTAAACTCTGCTGAAGTGACAACAACAAAAGTAAATCTCATTGGCTCAAACAACAAAGGTACATTTCTCCCTAACACTACCTGCTTATTGCAGACCAGCCCAGGGCTCTGTGCCACATCAGCACAGTCTTCACCCTAGGACCCAGGCTGATGGAGTAGCCTCTACCTAGAAAGTTACCAGAGAGGAAAAATAAAAGCATGGGAGAAGCACACACTGGTTCTTAGAGCTTCCTTCTGGATGAACTATTTCCTCTCATGCTTCATTTGCCAGAGCAAGACAGAAGACCACACTTAACATTAGGTGCATGGGAAGTATACCCTGTGATGGATTCAATTGTGTCCCCCAAAGACATATTCGAGTCCTAACCCCAATCCCACGAATATGATCCTATTTTGAAATAGGATCTTTGAAGAGGTGATTAGTTAAGATGAGACCAGACTGGATTAGGGTGGGTCTTAATCCAATATAACTGGTATGTCCTTATTAGGGGAGGAAATTTGGACACACACAGTAAGACAGAGACACAGAGAGAGACGGCCATGTGACAGAGGCAGAGATTGGGTTATGCCGCCACAAGCCAAGGAACACCATGGATTGCCGACTCCTTGATTTTGAACTTCTAAACTTCAAGAACCAAGATCTAATAAATTTCTGTTGTTTAAAAAGGTACTTTGTTACAGCAAACTAAGACATAACCTTCCTCTGTGTTTGGAAGAACCAGAACCTTCTGGAAAAACCCAATGACTATCAAGACCGTCCAAGGACAGCGCCTTGTTGTTAACAAGATGATGCTAATTCAGGGACTGTGTTTGGCATGCTAATCTAAATTGGCCAAGGTTAAGTTTCTGCCACCAGACAGAATTGTGGTTTGACATAGAAATTAAGTTCATAACTAAAGTTAAATGTCTGGAACATTTGAGTTTGTGCACAGGGAATTTCTACCTGTCCTTTCAGTTGTAGAATATGCAACAGAGGCTGCAGGGCACACAGGCTCAAACACTTGAACCAAATCGTCTTCTTGGGCCAGAGCTCACTGTGGGAAGATGTCTCCCACCTACTTGCTGGGAGAATGGGCATTTGGTTGGAAGAAGCTGAAGAAACACCCACCCTGGAGTAGAGGAGAGAATTGAGTGTAGGATTTGAGAAAGGGAAGGGACTAGGAGGGCAGTCAGAGCATGAGGGGATCCAGAAATGAAGAGAGGAAGTCATACATGAAAATAGGAGGTTTCTGAGACAACTGCTACCTACTTTTACATTTTATTAATAACACAAACAGTTGCTCTTTATGGCACATCCACTCAATAAAGGACCATCTCTTTATGTCATCTCTGTCCTTGGTGCCATCTCATCTAACTTCATAATAACCTGTGAGTTATTCTGAGAAGAATTATCCCAATTCTGAGAGATCTAACCTGCAGGTTTGCACTAGCACAGTGGGTACTGAGAGAGGGTTCTGAGTTAGAGGTGGCTTGGCACACAAGTGAAGAATGGGGCTCTGGTTGGAGGCTTCATCCTCATCGAACTTCTTACGCACTGTATTAGCCAAAGGGGTGCTGATGCAAAATACTAGAAATCTGTTGGTTTTTATAAAGGGTATTTATTTGGGGTAGATGCTTACAGTTACCAGGCCATAAAGCATAAGTTACTTCCCTCACCAAAGTCTGTTGCCATGTTTTAGAGCAAGATGGCTGCCAACATCTGCCAGGGTTCAGGCTTCCTGGGTTCCTCTCTTCCTGTGGCTCTTTTCTCTTCAGGCTCAGCTGCTCTGCTTTCTCCACAAGGCCAGCTGTAGACTGTCAGGTGAATGGCTCATCTCTCTTCCTGAGGTCTCTGCCTGTGTTTATGGAGACTTCTCTCCTTCCTCACATAGCTGCTTCTGTGTGTGTTTACTTCCTGGGCTCCAGGATCAAAACTCCAACTCCCTCCTCTGCCGTGTAGTTTTCTCTAAAAATCCTACTGACATGGCCCAATCAAAGCCCCAATTATTATATAATCAAGTAAAAGTGAAATCTCTGAATCCAATATAATCTAATATGCCTGGAGAGACAGACCAGTTTACAAACATACTCCAATATCTATTTTTGGAATTCATAAACAGTATCAAACTGCCACATGCCCGCTCCCCGGTCCTTCTGGGTCCTGTCCCTATCCCAAATTCTTTCAGAGCCTGTAGCCCAGGTTGAGAGCAGCTAACAACATGCAAAGGGCAATTGGAGAGGGCCAGCCGCAAAGGACCCAGGCAGGAATCAATGTTACTTGCTGCTAGCCCAGTCCATCCTGAAGCGTGCAGGAGGCTTTCCATGCCAGCCATTTCTTGGGACCTGCTCCACCTTGCCTTTAATTTCTGCAGAGTCTTCTTGAACTTCTCTCTCGCTCTGTGCCTTGCTGGTCTATTTTCCACTCAGGGCCTTCTCCCTGACCTGGTTTTTATTTCCACGTTGCTAGCAGACCTCTCTCTGGCTTTGATTTATGTTCTCCTGCTCTGTGCCACACATCTTTGTTGCACAGATGTGTCTTTGCTACCTTTCCCAGTTTCCTTTACAGATCTGCAGATGCTTGGCAGATCTTTGCAGAAATCTCACAGAATAAAAGTTCTCAGGAGCCTGGTGTTTCTGGCTTGATGTAGGCATGAAGGAAGATTTAGACCCCTTAGGATGCAAAGAAACAAAAGCAAAGGGCAGATTTTCAGCTTCTTATGGAGCAGTGTTTGAATTTCTCCTTTTATTGATTCCAGGCCCTTCTGAGACAGGCCTGTGAGACATGACTCAGAAGGGGGCCACAGAAGATAAAACGGAGGAGATTGGCTTCAGCCAGACCTCTGATAAATTGCTGGAATTGTTCAGGTAGCCTCAGCAGAGTGATGGATGGGGAGGAGGGTGTGGGAGGTTTTGCTTGACTGGAAGTAGAGGGGTAACTTCCTGCTTGGTCACCAGGAGGAAGGAATGTGTGGGTTAGCTCTTGGTAGTTACAAGATTACTAATTTAATGACTTTAGCAAGTTACTTAACCTCTGAGCCTAATTCTTCATCTAAAAAGTAGGGAAATAATACTTTCATCCATTCATTGACTCAGAAGATATTTATTGAGCATACCATGTATGAAGTATGAAGTTCCACCTCTCTGGAGGCTTCAATTCTAGTGCAGAGAAGCAGAAGGAGGTAAATAGAGTCAGATGGTGACAATTCTCTGAAGAACAATACAGCAGGGGAAGAGACAGGGAGAGAAGGGTACACTATTGCAAGAGAGGCAGTCCGGGAGTATATGATAAGATATATTGGGGGCAGAGACCAGAAGGAAGTGGGGGAGCAAGCCCTGCAAGTATCTGGGGAGAGCTAACCCAGCAGAGGGGACAAGCAGGGAGGCTGTGAGGCAGGAGGGCTTGGATGTTCCAGGCTCTTGTGAGGCCAGGGAGGGCTGGAGAGGAGGGAGATTCAGAGGGACTCTGAGATGAAACCTGAGAAAGGCTGTGGCTAAGGGGCACTAGAGTGAGTCTTGGGCCTTTTCACTCCTAGATGAAAGGGACACATTCCTAGAAACACACAGACTGCTTAGAATGACTCAAGAAGAAACAGAAGATCTCAACAGACCAATAACAAGTAAGGAGATTGAGTTAGGAATCAAAAACCTCCCAACAAAGAAAAGTCCAGGACCAGACAACTTCACTGATGAATTTTTACCAAACATATACTGCTCAAACTCTTCCAAAAAAAACTGAAGAGGAAGGAGAACTTCCTAACTCATTCTATGAGGCCACCATTACCCTACTACCAAAACCAGATAAAGATATCACAAGAAGAGAAAATTACAGACCAATATCCCTTCTGAAAACAGATGCAAAAATCCTCAACAAAATACTAGCAAACTGAATCCAACAGCACATGAAAAGAACTATACACCATGACTAAGTGGGATTTATTCCAGGTATGCAAGGATGGTTCAGCATAAGAAAATCAATCAATGTAAATAAACTGCATTAATAGAAAAAAAGGGGGAAAAACTACACAATCATCTCATTGATGATGAAAAGTCATTTGACAAAATACAAAATGTATTTTGTATTTTTCTAGGTATTTTTCCTGATAAAAATACTTAGAAAACCAAGAACAGAAGGAAGTGTCTTCAACATGATAAAGGGCATATATGAAAAACCCACAGCTAACATTGTACTCAATGGTGAAAGACTGAGAGCTTTCCCAGGAACAAGACAAGGATGCCCACTGTCACCACTGTTATTTAACATTATACTGGAAGTTCTAGCCAATTAAACAATGAAAAAAAAAAAAAAAAAGAAGAAGAAAGAAAGAAAGAAAAAGAAAAAAGAAAAGGCATTCAAATTGGAAAGGAAATCTTTCCCTATTTGCAGATGACATGATCCTACATACAGAAAATCCTGAAAAATCTACGACAAAGCTACTAGAGCTAATAAACTAATTCAGCAAAGTGACAGGGTATACGTTCAATATGCAAAAATCAGTAATGTTTCTGTACACTAGTAATGAAGAATCTGAAGAGGAAATCAAGAAAAAATTCCATTGACAATAGCAACTAAAAGAACCAAAATCTAGGAAAAATTTAACCAAGGATGTAAAGGAAAACTGTAAACGTTGCCGAAAGAAATCAAAGAAGACCTAAATAAATTAAAGGACAATCCATGCTCATGTATTAGGAGACTAAATATTGTTAAGATGTCAATTATACACAAAATAATTCACAGATTCAATGTAATCTCAATCAAAATGCCAACAGCCACCTTGCAGAAATGGAAATGTCAGTTATCAAATTTATTTGGCAGGGTAAGGGGCCCTGAATAGCCAAAAACATCTTGAAAAAGAAGAATGAAGTTAGAGGACTTACACTTCCTGACTTTAAAGCATATTACAAAGTTACAGTGGTCAAAAGGGCATGGTACTTCTATAAGGACACACATATAGACCAATGGAATCCGACTGAGAAATAGACCCTAACATCTATGGCCAACCGATTTTTGACAGGGCTGCCATGTCCTCTCAATGGGGAAAGAATAGTCACTTTGACAAACGATGCTAGAAGAACTGGATATCCATATGCAAAAGAATGAAGGAGGACTCCTATGTCACTCTATATACAAAAATCGATCGAAATTGTAAAACTCCTAGAAGAAAACACAGAGAAGCATCTTCAGGTTCTTATGTTAACCAGTGGCTTCTCAGAGTTTACACAAAACATAGAAACAACAATAAAAAATAGATAAATGCAACCTCATCAAAATAAAAAAATTTGTGCATCAAAGTACATTATCAAGAAAGTGAAAAGACCTACAGAAAGTATTTGGAAGCCGTATGCCTGATATTAGTAATATACAGAATATATAAAGAACTACAGCAACAAAAAGACAAACAACCCAATTTAAAAATGGGCAAAAGACTTGAATAGATATTTATCCATAGAAGATGTACAAATGGCCAATAAGCACATGAAAAGATGCTCAACATCATTAGCCATTAGGGAAACACAAATCAAAACCACAATGAGATACCATTTCACACCTACTAGAATGGCTACTGCTAAAAATAAATAAATAAATAAAATAATAAGTGTTGGAAATAATATGGAGAAATAGGAATAGTAGCTCCTTGTTGGTGAGAATGTAAAATGGTGTAGCTACTGTGGGAAATAGTTTGGCAGTTCCTCAGAAAGAATAGAATTACCATATGACCCCACAACCCCACTTCGTGGTATCTACCCCCAAAGAATTGAAAGCAGGGACTCGAACAGATATTTGCACAGCGATTTTCATTGCAGCATTATTCACAATTGCCAAAGGATGGAAGGAACCCAAGTATCCATTGTACAATGAAATGTTTTTCAACCATAAATAGGAATGGTGTTCTGATATGTATAAGAACATAGATAAACTTTGAAGACATCATATTGAGTGAAATAAAGCAGGCACAAAAGAACAGATTTTGAATGACCTCAGTGGTATTAAGTAAATAGAATAAGTAAATTCAGGGAAGCGGCTGTGGCTCAATCAGTAGGGCTCCCGTTTACCATATGGGAGGCCCCGGGTTCGGTTCCCCGGGGCCTCCTGGTGAAGGCAAGCCCGCCCGCACGGCGTGGTTAGCTGACCCAGTGAGCACAAGCAGCAAGGGGGGGATAAATGAATAAATACATAAAATCTTAAAAAAAAAAAAAAAAAAGTAAATTCATAGAGTCAGAAACTAGAATACAGACTACTAGGAGACTGGGGTGGAGGTAGGGAATGGGGAGTTAATGCTTAAATTGTACAGTTTCTTTTGGGGGCAATGGGAAAATTTTGATGATGGGTGGTGGTGATGGTAACACAACATTGTGAATATAATTAACACCATTGAATTATATATTTGAATATTATTAAAGGGTGTATTAGTCAGCCAAAAGGGATGCTGATGCAAAATACCAGAGATCTGTTGGCTTTTATAAAGGGTATTTATTTGGGGTAGAAGTTTACAGTTACAGGCCATAAGGCATAAGTCACTTCCCTCACCAAAGTCTGTTGCCATGTGTTGGAGCAAGATGGCTGCTGACGTCTCCCTCTTAAGGCTCTGTGGTCCCAGCTTCTTCTGATATCAGCTGTAGGCTAGGACGAGTCTCATCTCTGTCCCGGGGCTCATTTTTCTCCGGGCTCAGCTGCTCTTCTCTCTCCACAAGGCCACGTGTAAAATATCAGGTGAATGACACGTTTGTCTTCCCGGGGCCTCTGCTGTGTCTAATGGAGCCTTCTATCTTTCCTCACGTATCTGCTTCTCTGTGTATTTGCTACCCGGGGCTCCAGGATCAAAACTATACTCTGCTCTGCCATATGGTTTTCTCTGAGTCCCTACCCACCAAGGGGGCGGGGACTCAACGTCCCACTGATGTGGCCCAATCAAAGCCTTAATCATTATTTAATCAAGTAAGAGCGAAACCTCTGAATCTAATACAATCTAATGTATCACTAGCCAAGAGGAACAGACCAGTTTACAAACATAATCAGTATTTCTTTTTGGAATTCATCAATAATATCAAACTGCCACAAAGGGGGAAATTTTAGGTTGTATATTTATTACCAGCAGATGTGGCTCAACCACTTGGGGGCCTGCCTACCACATTGGAGGTCCCAGTTTCCAGTCCATGCCTCCTAAAAGAAGAAGATGAGCAGACGCCGCCTCCCACCGCAACAGAACTAGACTCCACCCAGCCACAACAAGCAGAGGCCACAAGCCAGCAGATGCCGTAGCCCACAGGGAGCAGATGTGGCTCAGTCTGTTGGGCACTCCCCTCTCATATAGGAGGTCCTGGGTTAAGTTCCCAGTGCCTCCTTGAGAAGGCAAGCAAACAATGAGCAAACCGATCTGGGAGAAAGGCGGGGATAAATAAAAAAAAATAATAATAATAAAGTAAATAGAAAATAAACTTTTAAAAAAACAACAGCAGCATAGGACTGAACAATACAAACAGCAAATCCTAATGTAAACTGTGGACTATAGTTCATATATAATAATTACTGTTATTATTTAAAGATTTACTTATTTATTTATCCCCCCCACCCTTGTCTGTTCTCTGTGTCCATTTGCTGTGTGTTCTTCTGTGTCTGCTTGTCTTCTCTTTGGGTGGCACCGGGAACCGATCCTGGGACCTTCCGGAGTGGGAGAGAGGCACACAATCTCTTGTGCCACCTCAGCTCCCTCATATGCTGCGTCTCTTATTGTCTCTCCTCTGTGTCTCTTTGTGTAGAGTCACCTTGCTGCGCCAGCTCTCTGCACGGGCCAGCGCTCAGCGCGGGCCAGTTCACTGCACAGGCCAGCTTGCCTTCACTAGGAGTTCCCAGGAATCAAACCCTGGACCTCCTATGTGGTAGATGGGAGCCCAGTCGCTTGACCCACCCATCTGCTTCCCCATAGTATAATTATGATAATATTATTTCATCAATTGTAACAAAGTTACCACACTAATGCAAAGTGTTAATAATAGGGAAAACTGTGTGTGTATGGGGGTATTTGGGAACTCTGTATTTTTTGCACGCTTTTTCTTAAATCTACAGGTTCTTTAATAAAACATTTAATATATATATATATTTATTTCAGGAATGAATGAATAAGTGACTGGCCCTTAATCCTACCTGGTCTTCAAGTCCAAGATCAAATGCCAATTCCTCTGTGAAGCCTTTCGGCGACCCTCAGTTAGAATCAATCTTGCTCTGCTCCAACCTCTCATAGCACTTTTTCTGTAGCAGTTAAAGTCATTTGTCACTTCTACCTCTTTAAAGTTTCCTTTGACATCCCATCTTCACTACCAAACTGAGAGTTTCTTGAGGGTAAGACCCATATCCTGATCACTTTTGTATCTGCCACCAGCATTCATTAAATATAGCAGGTGCTCAACAGAAGTGAAGACAAAAAGATGATTACAGATGATTGATTCAAAATGATTAAGATTTTTTAAAGAATATAAATGGCAGTCCCGATAGAGACACACGGGGGCGCCCTAACCAAGCAAACCTGCATGCACCGTAACAGATGAATTTGATTCTACATAAGTTTTTAGATCACCAAGGCCCCTTTTGAATTCTGCCTCACTGATCAGACGAACCACCTGTGGAAGACAGGAAAGAAATGTAAAGGACGATTTAGTGGACAAAGTAAGAGAGTTAGTAAGTCAAATCCAAAGATGGCATCTGTTCAGAGCCGGAAGGCAAGACCTTCCTTATGCCTGCTTTCTTTGAATCAGCCTCTGGATATGACATTGATAGCACAGTCCTCCCAATGAAAGAAAGGCTGGGGGCCTTGTCAGCGGCCGTCCTTCAAGGACAAAGCCTTCCTGTTTTTTTTTATTTTTTTTAATTTTACCGGGAGGTCCCGGGGATCAAACCCAGGTCCCTCCATATGGCAGGCGGACGCCCAACCATTTGAGCCACATCCGCCCCCAAGCCTTCCTGTTAGGAATTGTATCATTCCCCGCACAAAAGACTGCTCAAATCCTACCTTGGGCCCTGTGGGTGTGAACCCATTTGTAAACAAGATCTTTGAAGATGTTATTAGTTAAGGTGAGGCCAAATTGAATGAGTGTGGTGTTACCCAACATGGCTCAAGTTCTTATAAGCTAGAGGAAATTGGGCACGGAAATCAGAAGAAGTCAGTAGAAGCCAGAGGTGGAAACCAGAGAAGGAGAAGATATCACCATGTGAAGAGATGTTTTTACAAGCCAAGACACTCCAAGGATTGCCAGCAAGTCACCACTAGAACGCTACAGACTTCAGAGAAAACATGGCCTGCTGATACCTTCATATTGGGCTTCGAGCCTCAGAATTTGTGTGACAATGCATTCCTGTTCTGTAGGCCAGCCCCTTGTGTGGTTTTGTCATAGCAGCCCTGGCAAACTAAGACATGTCCCTTCAGCACACTCTCACAGCTAGCACTGATGTAGGTGTTTGGATGTGCCTCTCCCCCACTTCCCAGCGACAAACATCTGTCCCCACTCCCGACTTTGCCCTGTATGGCTTTCATCTTCTAAGGAAGTCCCTGGTTATCCACCTGCTCCCACAAGACATGCCGTGGCTCTGCAAAGGAGAAAACTGGGGTGCAGTGGGGGTGGGGTGGGGTGGAGCAACTGATCCAAATGGCAGAGTTTGTCAGACAGAAGCTTCCTAAAACCAGTGCTAACCCCCCCTAGACGGACAGATTTCTCTTTTCTACCCTCTTGGAGGTCTTCTCTTTCTTTATTTGTACCTTCTGTGCTTGGAGAGGTGGGCCTCCGAGTCAAAAGGCACTTCTCAGCAGCACAGAGCAGGTGACAATGTCTCTCCTGGGTTGCTGGATTCAATGAGGAGGTAGAATTGAGATTTGCCTTTGTTGCCTCCTTCCCAACTCTCATCCCCCAAGGAGTCTGCTGGCTCTCATTGCCTCAGGGACATTCATATGCTTCAGCAAAGGGACATCATAAAATAACCCAGAGAGGGGGACCACGCAGTCCGTTGAGTTTCAAAATAACATTTAAAGTCATATCGGAGTTCATGACTTAAAAGCCTAGGCCCATTTCATTGGTAAGAGCCGAGATTTTTTTTTTTTTAAAGGGAAAATGATTTTAGAGTTCCAAAAGCCTGCCTTTGAATGGTAAGATGAAAAGCCCAAAGAACTCAGTGAACAATGTTGACAGTATCAGCCACTGCATCCCAAATTTTTTCATTTTGCGGCACACAAAGAACATGATAAAGCTGTGTTTGTCCAGCAAATTGGGCAAGGCCGTTGGCTGCCAACTGTGATCACTGACTGCCACAGCTCCCACCTGGCCACCTGGCCACCAAAGGGCTGAGGGATCAACTTCTTATCCCAGCTACTTCTGCCGCCGCCCAACGGCAGGAAGCTCTGCCAAATAAACAAGAGTTGGGAAGAATCACAAAGAATTGAGAATTACGTTTCCCATAAAAATTAGATAAAAATGATTTCTAGAAAGGAGAGATATATCTGTGATATGGATACCCTGAAAATGGCTTTTTCTCTGGTAGAATCTTGAGGGGAGAGTAAAAAAAAAAAAAGGTAAGGCACATTTGGGAGGATCTGAGACAGAAAGGATTTGTGTCTTGCCCAAGGAGGCAGCAAGCCTTGGAGGGAAATCACCTCTGCGAGAGCAAGTAACATCTCTGCAGAAGTCCGTAGGACAGAAGTTGGCCCATCTGCTGAACCTCTCGGCCGAAAGCCCTCGCCTTGGGAGAGAAGCAGGGGGAAGGATAGCCCTGAACTGACTGCTTCAAAACTCAAATGACTGGGAAGTCACTAACTTGACTTGGTTTACCTGGAAGTATCTAGATTGATTTCTGCTACCAAGGCACACCTCTGCACACTTGAGACTGTGATCATAAAACTCATACTTGCTACACCAGAAGCAAACAGGGCGGCGGCTGAGTTTGCCCTGAGCTCTCAGGCTTCCTTACAAGATGGCAGCATCTCAGTCATGATGGCCACTCCCATAACCCTTCCTTTCCTTCACATTGTCTTACTCAGGTTTTGCAATTCTGATTAATTTCTTCAGTAGAGGTGGCTGGCACAAAAGGGTCCAGTGCAAACTGTAATCTGGGTTGCCCATGAGTACAGAACCCTTTCCCATTTCCCAGGATTCAAGAGCTGTAGACCTATTTGTGATTGGTCCTGACCCTGATATCAAGTTTTAGATATTTGACCTTTTGTCAAAGCATAGCACATTTTTTATTGTGTTTGAATGTACTGCTTCCTCCTCCTCCCTCCTCATATTCCTTCTGAAATGGATTCTCCCTTTCATTATTGCAGCTAGTATGCCCCAAACAGCCCCAGTGGGTGAGGGTGCAACTACATTCAACTTATATCTTCAACCACAATATGCCTGCGTCTTCGTCCAGTTTGACTCTAAGGAACTCTTTCCCAGGCCCTCCTCCTGGTTGTTTCTGGCACTCTCTAAGGGATGCTAAGGTGTTCCATAAACCCATCCTTGCCTACCCTGCCACTGGGCTTTGCCCAGAACTCTGAGGTCTGCCTCACACATGGACGGCTACAGCTCTCACCTCTCCCTTCCTGCAGGAGTACTTGGAGCAAGGAATTCTCAGGGTTTTAACCCAAGACTCTTCCTTTGCCTCCCTCCCCAAAGAGATATCTAAGTTCAGATTGTGACTTTTGACAAGACTTTATTGAATGAAAGTCCTGCAGAACGGCACACAGATACAACACAGAGAGTAGCATCTAGACAGTGATAAGCACAGAGGAGATGCTGAATAGGTGAACTTCGCTCACAGCCCACGGGCCTGGAACCTCTCAGGGTTCCATGAGGCAGGAACGAACTTGGCCTTGAACCAATCCCATCTTTGCCATCCAGGCCCAATGCTTGCCTCCCAAGAACCAAAGAGAGGAAGCTGGTTCTTCCTTCCTACAGCCTAAGAACCTCTCTAGCTGGTCCTTATTTCCTAACCCCAGGTGAGGCCCCTGGTCCAGAATGATTAACAATTGGAGTTTCCACCCCTTACTCGGGGGAGTGGTCTTGCCTGGTGGCCTCCAGCAGGATCCAATGGTCCTAAATCAGCACATTCCATGTCAGGCAATGTTGCTGAGCAGGAATGGGCCAGTCTGGTCGCTTTCATGACTGACCCCTCTACTGCTCGGAGGCCACAAGATCATTGTCTGCACATCCTTCCCCCAGTGAGAATAAACAGATCACACACACACAAAACACAACAGCAACAAAGGAATAAGCCATGGTTCTTGCCAAGCACCATCTACACCCAGGACAGAAGAGCCACTTTCTCTCCAACAAGCACTGAGTCTGAGGACACACAGAAGCTCCCCCAAAGGTTACAAATACTTTGTTCCACCAAAACAAAAGGTAGCTTTTCAGTGAACAGTATCCCATTTGGGTGATTTCCCACCGAGAACAAGGAGGCAAGGATCAGGTTCTCCATGCCAATGGCAGCCACCATTGGGTGGGCTCCCCTAAACCTTTTGGTTAAATCCAGTATTTGTCTCAAAGGCTTTTCAAGGACTGCTTAGGTTTCCCCAGACCTGGTACTTTCCTCTGTGTGGGGTAGGGTCCAGGGACCCATGAGGTAGACCTTGGTTTCCTTTGTTCTTGGCTGGCCACCTCCACCCCAAACCCCCTGCCTTCCCCCAGGTCTACCATCTGCCTTCACTTAGTTTTATTTAAAATTTATTTTAAAATTTTATTGCAGTGACATATATATACAACTCAAAATTTCCCATTTTGGCCACTTTCAAGTATACAACTGAGTAGTATTAATGACACTCACAAAATATGGTGCTACCATCACCAACACCCATTACCCAGGCTTTTTCATCACCTCAAATAGAAACTCTGCACTCATTAAGCAATAACTCCCATTCTCTTCCCTCCCCGACCTCATTACCTGCAATCTACTTTCTGTCTCTCTGAATTGGCTTATTCTAGGTATTTCATATAAGTGAGATCACACAATATTTGTCTTTTTGTGTCTTATTTCACTCAACATGATGCCTTCAAGTTTCATTCATGTTGTCACATGTATCAAAATTTCATTCCTTTTTATGATTGAATGATATTCCATTGTGTGTGTGTGTGTGTGTGTGTATCACATTTTGTTTATCCATTCATCGTTGATAGACACTTGGGTTGCTTCCATGTTTTGGCAATTGTGAATAATGCCACTATGAACATCGATGTGCAAGTATCTTGTTCGAGTCCCTGCTGTCAATTCTTCTGGGTATATACTAGAAGTGGGATTGCCAGGGCATATGGTAATTCTATACTTAGCTTCCTGAGGAACTGCCAAACTGTCTTCCACAGTGGCTGTACCATTTTACATTTCCACCAATAGTGTACAAGGGTTCCTATTGTACCACAGTCTCTCTAACACTTGTTATTTTCTATTTTAGTTTTAAATAATAGCCATCCTAGTGGGCGTGAAGTGGTGCCTTGCCTAAGTTTTGACCCAGATCCCCCCTCATCCCCGCCCCAGCAGTTGGCTTCCCCTGGCCTCCTCCCCACACGGATGCCACCTTTTAGAGTCAGCTGGGTCCTTCTCTGGCTCAGCTGACAGCAATTTCCTCTTTCTGAAGCTGGGCCACATTTGTTATCGTCAGTTTTCTCTCCAGTTTCCATTTGTTGCTTCCAAGCAGCCCCCATTCCAAACTAGTTGGAGGAAAAAAAAAGTTATTCTTAGCCTATTTTCCCTTTTCTGTCAACCCTTTCCTGCCTCCTTTGTCTCTCTCTGTTACGGAGATTGGACACGCTGTTTCAGGCAGAGGTCCTGATTCATTTTTTTTTCCATGTCAAAACAGAGAGAGAGCATTTCCGCAGTGAGATTGGATGGGTCAAGGTCCCAGTGAGGCCTTCCCTTTTGGCTGGTCGTGGCCTCTGGCTTTTGGTCAGCTGTGTTCTGTCTGCAGAGGGAAGATGGGGGTGGTGGTGATTGGGGTGGAGTAGAGCCCAGCGGGGGGCGGGGGGCTGATACAAAGAAGGTCCTTCTACTCCAGTCAGAGGCCCTCATTCGCCTTGCCTGGTGGTGCCGGGGCATGGACATTCCCTCGTTTTTCTCCAGGGCCAGCTGGACTTTCCTCCTCTCGCCTCCTGCCATGCCAGCTCCGCTTACGAAAGGACAGTGCTTTATTCAGGGCCAAATGTAGCCTCAGCAACTCCCATCCTCAGAGATGCTTCTTCGTCTAGGGCATGGCTTTGGAGCAAATTAATCAACCCTTTGGTTTTGTGTAAATTTGCATGAAGCCCAGGGATGGGGCCGAGGTTTCTGCTTGGCTTTTGACCTTGGGCCGACAATCCCTCATTGAGAACTGGCACTCAGCATTGGGCTAATGGTGGCCTACCAGGCCCTATGTTTGGGCTACTTGAGAAGGTTTCCCAGAATTCCCTGGGCAGATTGTCAGAGTACAATATTTGCACCATACCATCCAGTTACTGGAACATATAGCCGCTGTGATATCAACATTTTTGTCTCTTTACTGTCTAAAATTCCTCCCTACTCAATGGCTCCCCTCAAAACACAAAGGATTAATTTTTTCCAACCAAGATCTTTGTCTTTCAAAGGTGTTCACAAATTCTTTCTCCACTACCTCCATTAGTAGACGTGTAATGCAGTCTGGCATTTGCCAATGTGCCTAATGGGGTTAAGGGAAGTCCAGAAGGACTTAGAGACAGGCTCAGGTGCCCACAGGGATCTTCAGCCACGGGCGTATTCCACGTTAAAGCCCCGAACTACCATCTGCCTAGTCCAGACCTCACGGGCTTGCTGTCCCTTCAGCATGACTGGAGTCGGGCAGAGATTCTTTGCAACACTGTGTGTTGGTGTGTGTGAATGCATGGGCTTCTTTCATTAGGATTGCCATGACTACCAGGCTTTCCTTTCAATAGTGTTTATATACTTAGAGGGTAAGAGTTCAAACAAATCCATTCCTGGCTTAGGCTTTATGCAAATCTCACTTCTGCTTCTTGTGATTTCATTGAAGTGCAATACATAAGCTGGCTCTTTGTACCTTGCATTCTGGAAGCACAAACACCTTCACAATAGTTGACTTCTCAGAGGGTGCTACAAAGGAAAAAAGTAGATCAGCTGGGTGCCTTGCCATGACCAAAAAATAACATGTTTTTTCAAAGGAAACAAGTATATTCAGGATTTTGTGATTTTAAGGGCTTTCTCACCATGAAAGAAAACATAAGTTGATGTTTATGGTGACTCAATGCCAGAGATGCCTCCATGCAAATGGAAATACCCAGGCACAACTGTGTCCCCCACGCCCTTGGAGCTATGCCAAAGTGGGCGAGAGACTGATGGGCTGCCAAGTGAGAGCTAAGAAGCACTCGATAGAGTAAATGCTTCCCTTTGTGTGGAATAAAGAGTAGTCTGTGAGTTGTCCTGTTTGAGCTGTTCTGGGTATGTGGAATTAGATCTGCTACTGGAGGCAGAGAAGACAGTTGTCTCTGGACTCTAGTTGTTTATGTTCAGAGATCTCCATAAAGATGTTACTAAGGGTCTCTCCACACATAGGTCAAGGTTACTTGAGCAGTTCCCCTCAACCCCTGCTCAGCACCTGCTTTCTTTCTTGGGGTTCCAGAATTCCTTCCTACTTACTAGCCTGTATTCTTGCAAAGACGTGGTGGGGGAAGGGGATGGTGATGCAGAACTTCCAGAAGGGTCCACTTAGGATTCGTAGGGTTCAGCCATGCTTCCAAGACTTTATTGTACAGGGAACAAAATTATTTCTTCCAGCTGGCATGGCAACCCTTCCAGTAAGGGTTCCGTATTTTACAGGTGAGACAATTGAGGCTCAGAAGGATTAAGTGATTGTCCGGGGGTCACGTAGCTAGAAAGCTGAAAGAACAGACCAGTGTCCAGATATGTTGACTTCTGGTCCTGTGTCCTTCCTACATGAATGGATCCGGTGTGAACTACTCAGCTCAGTAGGGGGGTTTTCTGAGTGACCATAGTTGTAAGGAGAGAAAAGAGCTATTTTGTGAGAAGACCTAGCTCCCTCCCATAACAACATGCACAGTTCCTTTATTTAAGCCAGAAGACGTATTGAAATAACCAAGTGTTGGATCTCTTCCAGTTGCTCCTGCAAATCCACTCTGGCCCTGCTCCACCCTGCTCTTGGCCACAGGAGGCTGATCTTTGAAGTGACCAGTAGGCCCCCTTGCCTTTGACTTCCGGATGGGGGAGAGAGTGAGGTCGGGGGGTTTATTCCATTGGCTGGCTCCCCTCCCACGAGGCCATCTCAGCCAGAGGTCTGTGCCCCTCCCAAGGCTCTCTTCCCAGACCAGGCCTGCTTGCCTGTTCTCCTCTCTTCCTGCCTGAGGTGGTTCCTTCTGGGGAAGGGCAGGGGAGAGAGACTGCTGCAGCTCCCCTCACCTGCACCTCTGCAAACAATCCTTTAGTAAATAAACTCCTTCTAATCACCCTAACTGGAGCCTGTGGCAGCTGTTTCCTCTTGGAGCCCTGAAAGACACAGACCCCTAGACCGTAAACTTTCTGGGGACACTGGCTGTGGTCTAGTAATTCACTGCTGTATCTCAGGTGCCTGGAACATTTCCTGGAAAATATTTCAACAAGAAGTACTTGTCGCATGACTTGACAGGCCCTAGGATTGTCTGTGTTATGGTTTCTTTTCCTCTCTATAGAAAATGCTTTCTGATAACTTTGGACTCAAGATATTCAGATATACCAGACACGTAGAAGGTCCAGAAGATTTGACTGGTCCCGGCGCCTTTCATTTCCTCATTACCCTTTGCTCATTATTGCCCTTCCTGTCTCCTGTTGCAGGCACATCCCTCTTGAAAGGTCCCAGTCGACAGCCATCCAAAGGACTCTCTCCTTCCCTGCCCCAGTCCTCCGGGGGTTTTGTGCTCCTCCCTGGAGCCCTGCCCTCTGAGTGTCATCCTGTCTCAGGTGTCTTTGGCGCCTGCTCTGTGTCCAGTTGCTGCAGGACTTGGCTAGTGAAATCAGTGCCTCCTTCACCAAGAAGGAAGTCACTGAAGCCAGGACACAGCTGGCCCTTCTTGGGCCCACCCTGGTCCCTCCACCAGCTGTGACCTCTTAGGAAGTGCCCAGAAGATGTTTGTTCTTTCTGGTTCTCTTCCTCCCATGTGGCCCCTGCCCCTGTGCCCTCTTGGGTTCAGGTTGCCATTGGCTGACCTGAGCCTGCAGCCTTGAGTCCCACACTTTGTTCCTATTCCTGGGGCAATGAGGGAAACTTCTCAGGCCATTCTGCTTCCCCTCTGGGGAAAGAGCTACTGGGGTCCCTGATAATGTCCCTTTGTGGGTACTTGGTGACCTCAAGGCATGGGTATCCCTTGGAAATACCTGCCTTTCCCCTCCACGGGGACTGAGAATTGGGGGCTGCCCTGTCTTGAAGAACTCACAGTCAGAGCTAAATTCACTTGCTTTTGAAAAAGAAATTACAACCTCTTTCAAAGAGCTATAGACCAAGAGGCACTTAAGAAACCTTTCTTTAGAGCTGTAGGGACCAAATGATGACACTTTTGGTTTTTAAGAGTCCTAGATTCTGACGATCTCCATGACCTGAGAGTGAAAATTAGGGGATGGTGGCCAAGCACTTTATTTTCCCTGATGGCAATGGGAGTAAAGTGTGAACTTGTTTCCTTCTGTAATAAAGAAGCTGCGTGCATCTCTCCCTGGGACAGTGGTAAGAGAACATCAGTACTGGTTGTGTGTGTGTGTTATTAGAGAATTTGTGGGTTTATAGAACAATCATGAATATACTACCCTACTATCAATGCCTTGCATTGGTGTGGAACATTTGTTACAATTGATGAAAGCACATTTTTATAATTATACTGTTAACTGTGGTCCATGGTTTAATTTCGGGTTCACTGTTTGTATAGTGTAGTTCCATGAATTTTTTTTAGGAGGTACCAGGGATTGAACCCAGGACCTTGTACATGGGAAGCAGGTGGTCAACCACTGGGCTACATCCACTTCCCTCCAAGGATTAAAAAAATTTTTTTTTATTCTGTTACCATAGTTTATATACAATCTAACACTTCCCCCTTCCAACCACATTCAGATGTATATTTCAGTGCTGTTAATTATGTTCACAATGTTGTGCTACCATCACCACCATCCACTACCAAAATATTTCCATTTTTCCAAATAGGAACATTGTACATTTTAAGCCTTAACTTCCCATTCTCTATCCCCACCTCATCCCCTGGTAACCAATATTCTAGTTTCTGGCTCTATGAATTGCTAATTCTAATTATTTATCAGTGAGATCATACACAATTTGTCCTTTTGTGTCTGGCTCATTTTGCTCAACATGATGTCTTCAAGGTTCATCCATGTTCATCCATGTTGTGTGTAACAGGACTTCATTCTTTTTTTATGGCTGAGTAATATTCCATTGTATGTATATGCAACATTTTGTTTATCCATTCATCGATTGATGGACACTTGAGGTTACTCCCATGTTTTGGCAATTGTGAATAATGCTGCTATGATTTTTGCAATTAGTTTGACTGTCAGTGGATAGTCCAGTACAATTATTTCCCAAAGAGTATCTGGAAACACACATTCCTCGTTATATGGAGAGGGCTAGTTCCCTGGATTGTCATTGTTTCCCAAGAACAGCATTGCATGGTCGAATAAGTCTGGGAAATGTCAAGTTACAGTAAAGTAACACAGGCTTCTTCATTGCAGAACTTCTCAGAGCCTTTAATCTGCTACTACAGCCCTCAAACCAGCACAAACCACCGACTGGTTACTGTGTGTGAGGCACTTCACTGGGTGCCACAGCGCAGACAGACATTAAACAACTGACTGTTCATTACTAATGCAGTTATCAGTAGAAGTGCTAGAAAAGAGAAAAGCAGGCTGTTGGGAGAGCATTTAGCATTAGGGGAATTGGGAATGGTTCTTTTGGGGAAAAGATGTTCAAGGTAAGAGCTGAAGAAAGACACTTACTAGGCCAAGGGATGGGGGTACAAAGCATTTTAGGCAGGGGGAAGAGTTTATGCAAAGGCCCTGGGTAAGAAAGGGCTCCCCTTCTCTGCAGTGCTTTGAAAACAAATCTGACCAGGGAGTCCCTCCCCATTCCTCACCTCTCCCACATTCTCCCCAGCCTCTTGCCCAACTGCGGTTTGGGCCTGTGGTTCTTCAAAGAACCCTGGCAGAGATTCTGCGGTTGCCACACTCTCGTCTCTCACACTCTCATTGTCTTAGAGACAACGGGCTTAACTTCCCTGCACCTCATTTTTCTTATCAATAAAATGAACGATTAGGCAACAGGACGACCAGAATCCCTTCCGGCTGTGGCAGGCTGTTATTTTACACACACATTTTTCAGTGTCTTTGGGCAGAGAGGGAAGGAAGTATAGCTCGTTGCACACACCGGGGAACTTTTAGACTGGAGGGGAAATCATTCTGCTCTGTGGAGGGTGAGCTAGAAAGCGGGTGGTTGGGTGCTAAGCCTGAGCTGACCCAGCCAGGAGGCTGTGGGCGTGCTGGGGCTTCACGTCAGCAGTATTTATTGACCAGCTGCTGCTTGTTAAAGGCCATGGGGCATATAGGCCCTGCCCTGAGTCAAGAGGTAAATCTAAAGATGGCCCTCCACCCCCACCAATTTGCTCTCTTCTTTCAAAGGCAGCATTTCCAAGGGGGCACGAAGCCTAGAGCACTCTGGTGGAGACAGAAGGCTTTCGAAGACCCTGGAGGGGCCAGAGGGCCGCCCACTTGGTGGCCAGCGTCACTTCCCGCCCTCCACCCCCCCCCCCCAGTCTCCCCTACATCCAGAAGAGCAGAGACCCTGGAGCCTGGACTCTTGGTGAGCCCAGCAGACACTTGCTCAAATGCGGGGGGACCGTGGAGGTGCATTAATCTTATAAAGAATACTAACAGAGGCCTATTGTCCCTGCAGGTAGAGAAAAGAAAACTTCCTGGGGCAACAGCCAGTAAGTTAGGAACAAATAATGAGTGAAAACAATTAGCTCCCAGGACCCTGTTTCTTCCTTTTTTCCCCCACTTTTAATCACTCTCTTCCACTTCTCTCGGCTCCTCAGGCAAGATCCATTTGTCACATTTCTCCCTGTGCCCCAGAAAACAGACTCTGTCACCCTCTCTGCTTTTTCTGCTGTTCTCAGATTACTTCCCTGGGAGATGGTTGTGTGAGACACTTCTTCCCTGCTCGGTGGAAGATGACACATTCTTCCTACTTTCAGTGTGGCTCAGAGCTTTCTGAGCTCCCCTCCACCCTGGCCCCCTGACAGACATAGATTGTGAAGATCCCTGTCCCTAGAGCCAGTAAATCTTAAGCTGCAGTGTCCTTACGACTGATCTGGGAGGTTTATTAAAAATGGAGTATGATAACCAGATAGATGATTGATAAGTAAATAGATTATAGATATAGATAGATCGATAGATTGATAGGGATAGATATAGATTGATAGATATAGATGGTTAGATAGATGATTGAGATGGATGGATAGGTGATTATAAATAGATTGATAGATAAGTGGATAGATGATAGATATAGATAGGTTGATAGTGATAGATATAGATGGATGGATAAATAGGTATAGATTGATAGAGATGGATGGATGGATATATAGATTATTGATAAACAGATATATACAGATAAATTAATAGATTAATAGAGGTAGATATAGATGGATGGGTGGATAGATAGATAGATAGATAGATAGATAGATAGATAGATATAGATTGATTAGAGATGGGTGGATGGGTAGGTAGAGATAGAGTTGGATGGATGGATAGATAGGTGATTGATAAATATATTGATGGATGATAGATATAGATAGATTGATTATATAGATGGATGATAGATAAATAGAAATAAATTGATAGAGATGGATGGACAATAGATATAGATAAACAGAAGTAGAAGGATAGATGGATAGATAGACAGAAACAGAATGATAGGGTAGTGGCAAAATGTTAAAATTGGTGTGTCTGGGTATTTGGAGGGTATGTTGGAGTTCTCTGTATGGGGTTTGTATTATTTTTTGCAACTGTCCTGTAAAATTTAAAATATTTCAAAATTAAAAGTTTAAGGGAAAAAAATGGAGATACCAGGTGACACCATCACAGACTATAATTTAATGGGCCTGGGGTGGAGCCCAGGACTCTGTGTTTTTTGACAGCACCTGGAATAAGAGTGATATGGGGACCCCAAGCTTCTCTGGCCGACAGGCCTGTGAATCAAGTGCTGTGCCAGCCACGTCATCCTGTAAGGAAATGGCATTCTCCTGGGTCTGTCCCTTTCTTCATCCCTAATGAACAGACCAGGCCCTGCTCGTGACTCCCCACACCCTCTTATTTTCCTGTCAGGACCCAGTGGCCTCTGGACGCTTCTAGTGCTCTTCCTACAAAGACCCTGCTTTAGTTTCCTAGCTACTAAAACAAATACCATGCAATGGGTTGGCTTAAACAATGCAAGTTTTGAGCCTAGGAGAAATCCCAAATCCAAGTGTTAGGAAGGCAATGCTCTCTTCCCTGAAGACTGTGGCCTTCTGGGGCTGGCCGATGGTCCCTGTCTTTTCTGTCACATGGCAACACACATGGTGGCATCTTCTTTCTCTTCCTGGTTCTGTTGACTTCCAGCTTCTGGCTGCTCCCTGTGGCTTCTCTTCCGTGTCCAATTCCTTTGCTTATGAGGACCTCAACCATATTGGACCAAGGCCCACCCACATTCACTTTGGCCCCACATTCACTATTGACATCTTCAAAGGTCCCATTTGCAAATGGGTTCACACCCACAGGACCAGGCCTTGAACATACCTTTTGTAGGGGACGTGATTCAAACCCCAATAACCTCCTTTATCCTGTCATCACCTGCTCTTCTGGCTTTGAAGTTTAGGGCCCAGCTATGCCATTCAATGGCGCTTCTGCAGTGGGAAGCACCTCTCGTCTATCTCATCGGGCTGCTGTAAGGACTGATGGAAACCAAGTTTGTGAAACGGACATAGCATGGTGCCTGGTACATAGCAAGGGCTTAACGGGTGCTAATTACTATTATTACTCTCTACTTCCATCAGATGGCAAAACCATATTTAATTCATTTCTGCAAACTTCATATACTAAAGGAGAAACTGCACTCTAAAGGCTGCAGAAGCTGTCTGACTAAAATTTGTGTGAATAGAGGCATTGCCTTCCTGAACTGAAAGGGACAAACCAATGTGACAATGGAGAGAGAGTTTCACCTTTGAAATTAGCACCTGCAAAGCATGCTAGCAAGGGAGATCTGTAAGTCATGTTGGGAAAACCTGGGTCAGCTTTCACTACCCCAGGTGCTCTTAACCTTTTTTATTCCATGGATCCCTTTGCCAGTCAGGTGAAAACCACAGACTCCTTTTCAGAATGTAGCAGCAGACAGTTTTATGACACTCGAAATAGCATTGGGTCTAAAAACGACCGTAATTTCAAAGTATGGATGAGTGTAAGCTATTTTTCGAGATATGAAACAACTGTAATGCGATATGAAATGAATACTCTTGTAATTTATAGCATACGTTCATAAGTAAAGGAAATGCTAGATTTCAGAGGTCAGAGAAAATAAAGATAATAAGTTGATTTTTTTCAATTCAAGCTCACGGACCCCCTGAAACCCACCGTGGACCCCTCGGTAAGAACCCCTGCACTACCCTGACAGCTTCTCACCCACTTCATCTGCAAAGCTGGAAAACGAGTGTGTTACCAAGTCAAATGTTGCCCCACAGGGTGGTTGTATTAGTTTCCTATTGTTGCCATAACATATTAATAGCCTTAGTGGCTTAAAATAACTAAAATTTATTCTTACAGTTCTGAAAGTCAGAAGGCTGAAATGGGTCTTGATGGGCTAAAAATCAAGGTTTTGACAGGCATTGGGGTTTGAATCATGACCCTACAAAAGGCATGTGCAGGTCCCAACCCCTGGCCCTGTGGGTGTGAACCTATTTATAAGTAGGACCTTTGCAGATGTTATTATTAGATAAGATGTGCCCAAACAGAACAATGGCGGGACTTAATCCAATATGGCTGATGACCTTATGAACAAAGGAAACTGGACATGGAAGAGAAAACCATGGCGAGGAGCTAGAAGCTGAAAGTCAGTGAGAACCCAGAAGAGAAAGAAGGTGTCACCACATGATGGGGAAGCCAAGGAACCCAAGGATTGCCAGCCAGCCATAACACTATCAACCTCAGAGAAAGAAAACCTTCCAGCCTCTGAAACTGTGAGACAATAAATTCCCATTGTTTAAGCCAACTAATTGTGTGGTGGTATTTGTCAAAGCAGCCTGGAAAACTAAGACAGTGTTTTGGTACTGGAAAGTGGGGTCTCACTATGATAAATACCTAAAAATGTGGAAATGGCTTTGGAATAGGGTAATGGGTAGAGGCTGGAAATATTGTGAGGTGCTTGAAAGAAAAAGCCTAGATTGCTTTGAAGAGACTGTCAGTAGAGGCCTTAGAAGGAAATGATGAATGTGTTATTGGAAAGTGGAGGAAAGGTGATCCTTGTAAAGTAGCAGAGAACTTGGCTGAATTATATCCTAATGTTGGATTGAAAGTGGAACTTGTAAGCAATGAACTTGGGTGTTTAGCTGAGGAGATTGCCAAGCTAGGTGTGGCAGGTGTAGCCTGGTAGCTTTTAGTAAAATGCAAGCAGGAGAGGGATAAGCTGAGGAATGAATGTTTTTTTTTTTTCTTTTTCTTCTTTTATTAGAGAAGTTGTGAGTTTACAGAATAATATTACTTAAAATACAGTATGCCCATATACCATCCTATGATTAACACCTTGCATTGGTGTGGTATATTTGTCACAATTGGTGAAAGCACATTTTTATTACTGTACTATCAACAATAGTCCATGGTTTAACTTAGGGTTCACTGTTTGTGTTGTGAAGTTCCAGGAATTTTAAAAAAATTTTTACTCAGGTACTATATATATGACCAGACATTTCCCTTTTTAACCAATTCAGCGCTGTTAATTACATTCACAGTGTTGTGTTACCATCACCAACATCCACTACCCAAACAAAATATGAACTCTTAAGCACAAAGGAGCCAGCACCTGACGATTTTGAAAATTCTGAGCATGCTCTGAGGCTAGGGCCAGAAGTGGCTCTGTGTGGGCTCTCCCAGAGCTTCTGGGAAGTGAGTCCACAGAGGACAGGGCACATGTGAAGGTTTTACTGAACAGCTCTTTGCTAAAGAGGATGTGGCTGAACTTGGATCAGGCAGCCATTTCAGAGGAAGTCAGGATTGGAAATGCAGTTATCCAGGAAGGACCTGTGGAAAGGCCTTCTGTCTGTTGGTTTGGATCTCCTTGAACTGCGTGTAGCACTTACAAGGGTTTTTACAAAATTCCCGAACTGAAAGGGACAAAGAAGGGATGAATTGAAAGATGGATGGCTTCAAGATGGAAGCCGAGGTCTGGACCAAAGAGATCTCCTTAGACCAAGAAGGTGGGCCCACCCACATGTGTAGAAAGGGTGGGCCTTTACCTGCTTAGAGGGGGTGGGCCATCTGCCCAGGTGCTTGGAGGGGGCAGGGCTCCCATCCCAGTGTTTGGGGAGAGTTCAGCCACTACCCCAAAGCTCAGAGAGAGTGGGGTCTATGCCCAGGTGCTTGAGGAGAGTTAGGCTGCCACCCCAATTCTTGGAGAGGGTGGGGCTTACACCCCAGTTTTTGGGAGAGTGAGGTCACTCTCCCAAAAGGGTGGTGCTGCAGCTCCAGCTGGCCTGGAGGACAAACATCAAGCCACAGAGGGCTCTCAGATCTTGACATGTAATGGAGTTTGCCCTGCTGGGGACCTGTGACCACTTTTTTTCCATCCAATTTCTCCCTTATGGAATGGGAATGTCTATTCCATTGTCCCACCATTGTATTTTGGAAGTAGATACCTTGTTTCACAGGTCCATCAGACTGAGAGGACTTTTACCCTAGGACAGGCCACACCTATAACTGATTTAGAAGACTTTATATTTAGCATTGTTACTTAAATGACTTAAGGGTTTAGGGGTGTGTGATGGAATGACTGTACTTTGCATGTGGGAAGAACATATCTTTTTGTTACCAGAGGGCAGACTGTTGGGGATTGGATCATGTTCCTCACAAAATGCATGTTTGGGTCCCAACCCCTGGTCCTGTGGATGGGAATCCATTATAAATAGGACCTTTGAAGATGTCATTCTTAATTAAGGTGAGCCCAAACTGAATGAGGGTGTACCTTACAATATGGCTGAAGTCCTTACACCAAAGGAAATTGGACATGGACGGGAAAGCCATAGGGAGGAGCTGGAAGCTGGAAGTCAGTGGGAACCTAAAAGTGAAAGCGGAGAACTTCACCAAGTAATGAGAAAGCCAAGGAACGCCAGTGTTGCCAGCCAGCCATAAGTCCTCCCAATCCTGGGAGGAAGTAAGCTTTCCAGCTTCTGAAACAATGAGACAATAAATTCACACTGTTTGAGCCAACCCATTGTGTCACGTTTGTAACAGCATCCTGGAAAACTAAGCAGGGCTACGTTTCTTCTGCAGACACTGGAGGGAAAACCTGTTTTCTTGACTTTTCCAGCTTTTGGAAGCTGCCTGAATTCCTTGGCTCTTGGCTCCCTTCTGGCAATTGCATCACTCTCACTTTGGCTTCTATCATCACATTGTCTCCTGCCTCCCTGTGATAAGGATTGCTCTGGATCCACCCAGATAATCCAAAATAATCTCCCCATCTCAAGATCCTTAATTTAATCACATCTGCAAAGTCCCATTGCCCTATAAGGTTAATGTGTTTACAAGTTTCCAGGATTAGGATGGGGCCATTATTCTGTGGACCACAATGGTGAAATGGCTAAGAGCACAATGTTTGGAACCAGTTCAAAATCTCAGCACCATCACTTACTAGTTTTGTCATTTTTTGCAAATCACTTAACTTGTCTGTGTCCTAGTTTCCTCATTTGCAAACTAGGTAAATAATAACTACCTCACAATATTGTCATGAGAACTAAATGAGTTAATATCTGTAAGCCCCCGGAGCAGTGCCTGGCACAGAGTTAACTGCCCAGGAAGGTTAGCATTTATTATTATTATTAGCTACCATTTTGTTATATTTCACCCCAATCTCATTCTCCTTCCACTTCCTTTTTTTGTGTCTATTATCTTTGCCATTAGGTCTTTGCCATCAAGCATTGTGGTAGATGGAATTATGTTCCCCAACAAAAGACAAGTCCTTAATCTTAACCCATGTTTCTGTGGGTTTGAACCCATTTGTAAACAGGACCCTTTGAAGATGTATTATCAGTTATGGTGTAGACTCCTTTGTGAATAGGATCTTCTACATTCCTATTCATATGACCAAACAGAATCAGAGTGGCCCTTAATCCATATTACTGGATGCCTCAAGGAGAGAAGCTAGAACAAAGCTGAAGTCAGAGACAGCCAGAGGAAAAAAGCAGAAGAGCAGGCACAAGGAGAGAGAAATTGCCATGTGATGGGAGGAAGAGTTGCAAGCCAAGGAACCCAAAGATTGGGGTAAGCCAGTGCCAAAATGCTACAGAGGGGAGAAAGCACGGCCTTGCTGATGTCTTGATTTTGGACTTTTAACCTTTGAAACTGTGAGACAATAAATGCTTGTTGTTTAAGCCAACCCATTGTGTGGTATTTGTCCTAGCAGCCTGGAAACTAAGACAAGCATATTACTATATATATATTTCAATCTAGTTTATCCCTTTAGTGTAATGGATAGTATTCTATTGTTTGCTTAATACCTAACTCTCCTGCTAATGGACACTTAGGTTACTTTCAACTTTTGGCTATCCCAATCAGCACTGCAAAGTGTATCTTACACACATTGCCTTGTGCACTTGCTCAGAACTTCCTAGGGAACAGATCATGGTTTCACTGACTTTGTGTCCTGTCATCACCCATGACTTCTTCCTATATCCTTTCCAAACCATTTAGTGAACAAGTCAATGTTGTTCCAGAAAACAAATGTGGAGGTAAGAGCTGAGGTCAACACGCTCTTCATAAGCTATTAGTTCATCTGTGGCCTGTAAGTTCAATCATTGTTAGAAGATGGAATGAGTGAGAGCGACCATGGGCAACCCTGTAACATAAGGGGCCACTCTGTCCATTCACAGGGTCCCCTAAGAGCAGGAAGAGGGAGGGCAATGCCGGTTAGAGGGAACACTCTGGATGGCCTCCTACCCCAGTGGCAAAAACCACACTTCAGCAAATGGTTCTTCTAAACAAGAGGGAGAGGTTGGGAAGCTGGAATTGTCAACTCTCGCCCAAACTAAAAAGAAAATAGCAACCGCTCTTTCCCACTGAAGACACTGCCAGTCAAAAAGACTGTCCTCAAACCCACAATGACTGGATGTTAGTACAGTCTGGTTGGAGAAATTGAAATGTAATTGGGGTGCAGATGTGCTATTGTTCATCGCTAATATTGTTTAACAAAAACAATGGCATGGAGTAGGAGGTCTGGGAGAGAGGGTGTATTAGTCAGCCAAAGGGGTGCTGATACAAAGTATCAGAAGTCTGTTGGCTTTTATAAAGAATATTTATTTGGGGTAAATCTTACAGTTACAAGGCCCTAAAGAGTCCAACTCAAGGTACCATAAGAGATACTTTCTCACCCAAGTCAGTTGCCACGTGTTGAAGCAAGATGGCAGGTGATCTCTGCGAGAGTTCAGCCTTCCTCTCTCTCAGCTACAGGCTGGCATAGGGCTTGTTTCTTTCGGGGCTCAGCAGCAAACTATCAGGTAAATGGCTCATCTCTCTTCCCAGGGCGCTCTTCTATGGTGTCTATGGAGCTCACTCTCTCTCTTCCAGTGTATCTTCTTCTGTGTCTTCTTGAGTGTGCCCATTTATATCAACCCACCAAGGGGTGGGGACTTAACCTGAGTTATACCCTACTGACATGGTCAACTCAAAGCCCTAATCTTAACATAATTTAATCAAAGAATCTCAGTTGAATCTAATACTATCTAAGGGTATCACATCCAGAGGAATAGATTAGTTTACAAACATAATCTCTCTTTTTGGGGTTCATAAATAAACTCAAATTGCCACAGAGGGATGTGTGAGCATCCAGGTGGGAGGATAAGTTATGATGGGGAGGGAGAGAGGACTTAGAAACCAAGAGCTTTGTAGTCCAGGAGGAGAATAGGGGAGTCCAAGGAGACAAAGAATTTCAAATTGAAGTTAGAGACCTGAACCAGGTGGGTTGTACAGTGTATTGTATATAAAAACAAATCAGATGGGGGGTGCTAAAGATAATAGTTTAAAATTGAAGCTGTGAGAGGTGAAAAAGGGAATGAAGGAAATGGGGTATTTCACATTGGATGATGGGAGCTTTTGAACTGAGACGATCGGGCAATTACCCCTAGGCCAAGTCTCAGGGGTCTGTATTAATTTGCCAGGGTTGCTATAACAGAAAGCACAGACTGGTTGGCTTAAATATCAGGAGTTTATTGTCTCACAGTTTTGGAGGCTAGAAGTCCAACATCAAGAAAAAGCCATGCTTTCTCTGAAATCTGTAGGGTTCTGGAGGTAGCTTGCCTGCAATCCATAACTCCATCTCTGCCTCCGTCACATGGCTGGCTCTCTTCCTATACGTCTCCTACTCCTTTCGTCCAAATTTCCTCCCCTTCTAAGGACTCCGGTCCTGTTGGATTAAGGCCCATGCTGATTCAGTTTGGCCTCACCTGATCTACTAACATCTTTGAAGGTCCTGTTTCCAAACGGGTTCACATCCACAGGACTGGGAGTTAGGGTGTGAACATGTCTTTGTGAGGGACATGATTCAGTTCATAACAGAGAAGGGCCAACAAATGAAAGGGGAAGAGAAATGGTGCTGGGGGAGCCCACGAAAGGGCTCATTTCAGGGTTGAATACTGTCCAGCCCGAAGCATGGCGGGAGGCAAAGTTCACTCGGAACACTACGCACAGGCCTTGTCCTCGTCTAATGTGTTCAACCCGATGGAAGCTGGCCGAGCACTGGGAACTGTGTGTCTGGGAGACCCCTTAGCCAGACATGGTTTATACCCTAGACACAAGACACAGTCGTAAAGGAGTCTGTGCACTTTGGAGCACCAAATTTGTGTGTAGTTGACAGGTAAAGAGACAGAACCCCCAAAACCAGGGCCATGCCTCGGGCAGAAGACACTTGGCTTTTTGTCTCCTGTCGGTGATGGCAGCAGAAAAGTAATCCCAAGTAGCAGCACTGGGGCTTAGCCTGGGGCTTTCCATTTCCCCCAGATGAACCCACCCAGCATAGGACTTGAAAGCTGGCTGACTTTCTCTCATTCCTGAAATGTAGACTCTGCATCCTCTGCTTCAGCCCATGCACTCTCTGTGATGGAGCTCCACTTACCTGTAGGCAAAGACTTCTAGGAGGCAAGGGATAAAACGTGCGTCTGACCATTGGGCACCTCGTGCCCACACAGTTCTGGCTCCTGGGAACTCAACCCCATGTCTTCTGCCATCTAGTGCTCCAGAGGCTGAGAACGTGGAGATTAAAATATAACAAACTTTGGAGTTCTACAAACATGAGTCAGAATCTCTGCTCCCAATATGAATTAGCTATTAGTGGTATGACTCTGTGTGAGTTTACTTTTCTAGGCTTTTTATCCCATTAGGAAATTGGGATGATAATACCTAAATCATAGAGCTATTTTAATGATTAAATGAAATACCTGGAAGAACAAAACTACTTTCCACCCAGCCGCCCATCCAGAAGAGACCTACCTAGATGGGACACCAACTCTCAAGTCAATCTGACAAAGAGGTATTTTTAAGGCTTTAGCAGAACATTCCAGTCTTGCTATATTCAATCCAGTAGGCACGTGAGGCCCACTCTTTATTTTCAGCAGGCAAAAAGGATCCCAGTTGACATGAGGTGGGAGTTGGATAACAAATGAGAGGAATTTACTTGGTTCTAGAAGATAATAACATGAAGTCCTATTCCATTGTGAGAGAGGCAAAATTGCAGATTATTGGGGCAATTGGGAAAAATGTGGCTTTTCTTCATTGTGGGTTTAGAACATATTATTTCTGAGGATTAATGTTTGTCCTTGGGGATCTGTTTTTTGTAAGACACTTGTTTCCAACCCTGGCTACACATTGGAATCACCTAAGAAGCTTAAAAAATATATCCTGGGCCCAGACCCCACACCTGGATGTTGTTTGTTGTTGTGGTGCAGGCCCAGGGCTCCTGAGCTGGACCTCTCCTGGCAGGGGGATGGGTGGGGCTCACGTTTGGGACTTACCTGGCTAGATTAGCAGTGAGGGAGTGGATAATTCTGCCTCCAAGGACTGGAGCAACGTGGGAAGGAATCTGGCTTAGTAGTTGTTATGGGTTGAATTAGTCTCCCCAAAACGTATATTCAAGTCCTAACCTCAGTACTTGTGAAGGTGCCTGTCTTAGTTTGCCAAAGGGCTGCCTATGCAAAGTATCAGAAATGGGGTGGCTTTTATAATGGGAAATTTATTGGGGTAAAAGCTTACCATTCCGAGGCCATGAAATGTCCAAATCAAGGCATTGGCAGAGAGGCTTTTTCACCAAAGACAGCTACTGGTGATCCTGGGGTCCTGTCATGTGGTGGAGCAAAATAGTGGCCAATCTCCGCCGAGGTCCCTGCCTTCCTCCCCAGGCTCACCATCTCCTGGAGCCGAGCTATGGGAGACCAAGCTTAGGGCTTGTCTCTTTCTGGGCCTCCTTTCTCAGTCTCAGCGGTTTCACTTTCTTCCCAACTTCAGCTGTGGGCTATCAGGCATACGGTTCATCTCTTCAGCCTTGAGCTTCCCAGCCTTTTGGGGGCTTTGTGCTTCAGCACTGGCTGCAAGTGATCCTTGAACCCCGTCTCTCACATGGCCAGGTCAAAATGGTGGCTTCCTTCTCTGTGACTCTCTCTCTATAAAACTCCAGTAAGAGGGAGGAGACCCAACCTGAGTCACGCCTCAGTGACGTAGTCCAGTCAAAAGGGCTCCACACCCACAGGAATGGATTAGTTCAAGAACAAAATCTTTTTTTTTTTTTTTTTTTTTTAATTAACCAAATTCAAACTTTCACCATGACCTCATTTGGAAATAGGGTCTTTGCCAATGGAATCAAGTTAAGATGAGTTCCTAGTGAATTAGGTTCGGTCTAATCCAAATGACTGGTTTCCTTCTAAGAAGAGGAAAGAAGATGCGTGGAGAAGATGACTGTATGAATTCAGAGATGGAGATTGGAGTGACACAGCTATAAGCCAAGGAACACCAAGGATGGCCAGTGGGCACCAGAAGCTAGAAAAGGTGAGGAAAGATTCTTCCCTACAGGTATCAGAGGGAGTGTAGCTCTGCCAACACCTTGATTTTGGAGTCTGGCCTCCAGAACTGTGGGACCAGAAATTTCTGTTGTGTTAAGTTTCCCCGTTTGTGGTCCTTTGTTACAGCAGCCCTGGGAAATGGAGGCAGCAGTGGACCAAGAGTGCTGGGTGGAATTGCTGGGACCGTTTCTCAGCAGCAAAACTGTGGGGGTATCTAGAAGCGAAGGCAGTCATGGAATCATCAGACTTCAGGGTTGTCATGGTTTTCCAGGACTGCCGTAACAAAAGACCACAATGCTGGGGCATAAAACAAAATTTATTCTCTCGTAGTGCTGGAGGCTAGACCTGAAATTAGATGAGGCCAGGTTGGTTCCTTCTGGAAGCTTTTTTTTTTTTTTTTTAAAGATTTTATTTATTTATTCAATTATCCACCCCCTGCTGCCTGTGCTCGCCAGGTCAGCCAACCATCCCGTGCGGGCGGGCCCGCCCCCACCAGGAGGCCCCAGGAACCGAACCCGGGCCCCCCCATATGGTAAATGGGAGCCCCACTGATTGAGCCACAGCCGCTTCCCCTTCTGGAAGCTTTGAGGGAGAGTCTGAACCTTCCTTCTGATGGCTGCTGGCAATCCTTGTGTTCTTGGTTTGTTGACGCATGACTTCAGTCTCTACTTCTGTCATCATGTGGCATTCTCCCGCATGTGTCTTTGTGTCTTCATATGGCCCTTTTATAAGGACACCTGTTATTGGATTTAGGACCCACCCTACTCCGGTGTGACCTCATCTTCATGTGAGTATGTCTGCAAACACCCTATTTCCAGATAAGATCGCACTCATAGGTCCTGGAAATTGGGACCTGAACATATATTTTGGGGGGGCATAATTCAAAATGATTTCCCCCACTTAGACATTGTGGATTTCTTGGGGTCAGGTGAGGAAGGGAGGGCCCATGCAGAAGATAAATTGATTTTCTGTTCATAAGACAGAGTCTGAGTGATTAGTGGTAACAACAAAAGCAATCTGACCCCATCTGCACACTGAGGGGGGCACTTCCTGCTGACCACTCAGGGCTGGGCCTGCCTGGGTAGGTCTGTGCGTGTGTCCTACCTTTGGAAGTGGAGATTCCACACATCTCTCTGTCTGCCGCCAGCTCTCAGACAAAGCCTTATTGCAAGGCAGGAACTCTTTTGCTCAAAATAGAGCACTTATGGTACATATTCTTTTAAACCAGAGAGGGGGGAGCACTATGGTGTGCCTTCTGCCTCCCACCCCAATGCTTCCTCTGTGCAGAGAGCCCTGGACCCCGCAAGCCGCACATGTAGAGACAGGTGTCAGATGCTCCCTGAAGCAGCAAGGTGGAGGCGTTGCTGCTGGTTACAGACCTTCCATGGTCCTGAGTTGGGCAAGAAATCCCTCACATCTCTCAGAGGAGGGTTTGCTAAAGAGTGGCGCTCCTTCTTGCCAGACTTCTGCTCCAAGAACACAGCAGCCCCAGCTCCGGGCAGCCTGATCTTGCCTTGTTGGTGTGTTCTTCCTAGGCATTCCCCGCTGGCATCCCCAATTCATACATGGTGTACATACATTAAGGGAATAAATGATGATGCTACACAAGGCAGAAACAGGCACCCTAGGAGGTTGGAGTTGACCTCAAGGCCTCTAGCGAAGCAGGAGACTTCCTTGGAAAATGTGAAGCCCATATCAGGGAAGGGAGGCCAGTGCTTTGTCATGGGACATCCCATTTGAGAAGGTGCAGAATTTTGCAATCTTGATTTGAAATGATTGTCCAAAGTTTGCAGCAGGTAATTACTGAGAAAATGCCGACTTCCTTGAAAGTCAGGGTAGTTGGATGAAGCCAAGTCTTCTGTTGGCTTGAGGGCACTCTCCTGTTGTTGGCCCCAGGAGATGCCAAAATTGCTAGTTCTGCCTCAGGAACACAATTTCTTTTGGGGAAGACTGAGTCCCAGGCATCTGGACAAGGAGTAGTCAACCTGGCTGTCCCTAATTGATGGGAGACAGGCCCACCCTTCTCAGACCTATGGAGTGTTGACCGTACTCTCCCCAACACTTGGGGAATGTGCCCCACCCTCTCTGTAGCCTGGGGCAGCAAAACTATCCCTTAACAGCAGGCTAGAACATCCATCCTCTTCAACTGTCACAGCAGTCACCCTCTCTGTACACATGGGTGGGGTTCTTCTCTTGGCCCAAGGAGATGTCTTAATTCCAGACCTCAGTTTCCATGGTTTTCTTCTTAAAGCCATTTTCCCTTCCATATCTCCCCTCCATGTCCCTTTTAGTCTAGGCTGACAGTGGTTTTGTTCATAAAGCTCTTGCAAAAAGCTTGTTGGTTTAGCATGCAGGAAGCAGGGTCCAAGCCATCAGACAGTAAGATTTCCACAAGTCTTTCCTGGATAACTGCAATTGCAATCCTGACTTACAAGTTCCATGTTTAGTCAATTCCTCAAATGGGACATTATCATCTGGGGGCTTGATTTCCAAAGGCTTGGAATTTCTGGAATCAGTTTCTGGTTTCATTGTGCTCAACAATTCAGTTCTCGGCTTCTCTCTTTCATCTAGCATTTTGCTATGAGCTGCAAGAAGAAGCCAAGCTGCATTCTCCAAGTTTACTTTGGAAAGCTCTTCAGCTAAATGCCTGGGCTTACCATTTTCAATATCTGCCTTCCATAAAACATCATGAGTTAATCTTGCCAAGTTCTCTGTGATTTTAAAACATAGATTGCTTTTCCTCCAGTTTTCAATAATAGTTTCATCATTTACTTCTAAGGTCTCATAAAAAGTCTCTTTAGCATCCATATTCCTACCAACAGTCCCTTCAAAGCAACCTAGGCCTTTTCTATCAAGTATCTCACAATTCCTCCAAAAAATACCCTTTACCCATTTATAAAACTGTCCCAGCATTTTGGTAATTGCAAAAGCACCACCCCACTTCTCATTACCAAATTCTGTATTAGCCAGAAGGGGTGCTGATGCAAAGTACCAGAAATCTGTTGGCTTTTATAAGGGGTATTTATTTGGGGTAGAAGCTTACAGTCACAAGGCTCTAATGAGTCCAACTCAAGGTACCATAAGAAGTACTTTCTCACCCAAAGTCGTTTGCTATGTGTTGAAGCAAAATGGTGAGTGATGTCTACGAGGGTTCAGCCTTCCTTCTTCCTCTTAAGGCTCTGTGGTCCCAGCTCCTTCCTATCTCAGCTGTAGGCTGGCATAAGGCTTATCTCTCAGGGCTTCTCAGCTGCTCTTTTCTCTTCAGCTGAAAACTATCAGGTTCATCTGTCTTCCTGGGGCCTCTGCCATGTCTATGGAGCTGTCTCTGTTCCTCTGTGTTCTTCTTCTCTGTGTTATCTACTTCCATGTTCTTCATTGAGTCCACCAAGGGGGCAGGGACTCAACCCTGCACTCCCTAATGATGTGGTTGAATCAAAGCCCTAATCCTGATTTAATAAAGTAAAAGTGAAACCTCTGAATTTAATACAAAGGGGTATCACACCCAGAAGAACAGACCATTTACAAACATAATCAATATCTCTTTTTGGAATTCATAAATAATATCAAACTGCCACAGGGACTGCAGAGAAAATTTGCAAAAATAAGCAAGGAAAAAAGGAAAGAAGAAAGAAACATCTGTGCAAAAGACATGGTGAAACCCATCTGGGGAAAAAAAACCTGATCAAAAGTCACAGAAGTAAATTCAAATCCCTGAAATGCTTTTTGCTGTAACAGACACAGTGGATCCCCCTAGATACGTTTTAACAGGCTGTGTTGGCTCCTAACAGCTGGAGCTGCTCCCTCTGCCCAGGAGGTTATACACCCCTACTTCTTTGTCCCCACCCCAGATAATTTGCAGCCAATGACAGACTAATGACAAAAGGCTGGCCTCTTCCCTGCAGTGGGACCAACTCTGTGGTGTGATTTAGGCCATGGAGAGCTAACTATGGAGCCTGCCACTGCACAGACAGTTTTGTGTCACTGCTTTGTGGAGTGTATGCAAGAGACTGCTTCTATCTCTTGGGAGTCACAGTCACCTATTTCATAAGGAACACAGAAAAATCTTGTTCTTTCCTCACGATTCTGCTCCCAAGGAGAAACGTTGCCAAAGGCCCGGAGTGGTAGTGAAGCAGGCACTTCCGCCGGGTGTTCTCCTGGGCTGGGTGGCTACGGGCAGGTAGCAAGCAGGTATAACAGGTTCTTTATGCAAAGATGGTAATGAGGTCACCAGCAAGCCTCCTTCCTGCGGGCTTAAATGGCGCAAGCCCAGAATAGCTGCATTTCTCCCTGGGCCACGAGGAAGCCGGGAAAATCTGAAGCCAATCTGACTCCTGCCAATGACATTTTCAGTTCACAGATACTTCCCTCGACCCTGCATCTGAATCCCCTTGGTAGGGACATCTTCTCCTCTGGGAATCAGTACCCTCTGTCCCTCCAAATAGAGCACCACTGAAGCTACATCAGACAGAGCAGTGGCCTTCAGGGTCACACTTGCCCCCTGGTACGGCAGCTGATCAAAGGAGGACAAGAAGAAGGATCTGGAACATCGGGCGTGGTCTCTTCCATGCGGCAGCTGATCTATCGCACAGAACCTGACCTGTTCTCGTGTGATTTCAGGGCTTTTTGAGGACCCCCTCCCCCCCAACACCTCTACCTTCACCTGATGCTTGCTCTTCCTTCTGAGTGACATCTGAAATTCCAGTTGGAGTGGATTCCTGTTCCTTAAGGCTTTGTCACCCTACAAGAATGCAGATGCTACTCAGCCACCTTTAGGTCTTGGGGAATCACTACCAGATTCTTCCTTAAAGATTAAGCTTTCTGCGAAGGCCGGACTGGGCTGAAGCCGGTGGGACTCAGGACTGGCGTGAGACAGAGCCTAGGGTGGGAAGGCTGAGGAAGCTGAAGATAAGACATTATCTGTCTTACAATTTGGTCCTGGGAGGTCCAGCTGGGGGTGAGATTTGGGAAATAGGGCAAGCAGGAGTAGGAGTCCAGGAGGACTCTACACAGCAACTTCTGAGCCCATGCCAAGCCCAAATGTTGCTTTACAAATAAGATGAACCCAAGGGTGGGCCAGGGTGAGCTTCAGGGACCCTCCGGCCTGCTCAGTAACAAAGAAGGAAGAACCTAGCAGCCTGTCCACCATTGCTTCCTGCCCCACAGTGCCTGCCTGGTTCCTGAAGACTTCTAGGAGTTAGGATTGTTATTATGTTTGGCTTCTGGGCCATGTTGTTTTCTTTCCTTTTTAAGACTTCTGAAGTCCTTTGATGAGCTGCTGTTTATATTTCATGCCAAATGAACATTTACTATTATCAAGAATTGCAAAAGCATTTGGTGCTTTCCAAGCTGAGGCGGCTAGCTTCAGAACCCAAGAATATCTTGCTTTTCTCCATGGAGGGTGGTCTGAAAAAGCAGTATGTAAATAAGATTTCTGAAAATTTAGTAATGTTTAAAATTCGTTAGAGAAGCTACCAGACAAAAGCTTCTTTTTGTTTGTTTTGTTTTGTGAAATGAAACAATTTGCATTCTGTAATCAGTATAGTTGCCTCTAATACTACCCAATTTAAATTTTGTAAATTGAGATTTGGTGTTGGGGCTTTTTAAAAAGAAAGACATGCCTGTAACATGAAAGCCCGCGTGCCTTGTACCTTCTGTGTAGTTCTCCTGTGTTTTCCCTCCATTCTTTTTCTTTGGCCATTTTCCTTTTAAGTGGACTGTGACTCACATAACAAATCAAGTGCATTAGAAACCAGACCAAGCTGTTCAGGGACAGTCCCAAGAATCCCAGAGCTGGCCATCACCCCAGCCGTAGGGGAAACCACCTGTTTCCTCAGCCAGTCCAACTGGCAGAGGTAATTATAGTCTGAGCTGCTTGTTAGTGCCACTGGGGCTGGGAGAACAGGTTGAGCTACCCCTTTGTTTCCAGCTAACCAATGAAACACCTTCTGTTCACACCCCCATCCTTTAGAGCTTGTGCAAACCATTCCCTAGAGATCTCTGATGTTAGACCTTGGGAGCAGGCTCAGCTGCCTTGAAGGCTTCTGGGTGGGGCTGGGCCAGGAGCTGGGGCACAGAGCCCCCTGGGGGTGTCAGACCGGTGGATTCTATCAGTCCCTGAGGGCAGCAGGCCCCACACACCCAGAGCTACTCGACAGGGAAGTTGTGATTTTAAAGCGTGAGGCAGATGGCTTAAGTAAAATGTTGCCTTCTTCTCTTCCCTCCAGAAGGGAGGGGTCAGAACCCTGACTAGACACGGGCCTCAGAGGCCAGAGGAGGGAAGGAGCCCAAGGCCTGTGGATCCAGTTTGGTAGCAACTTTTGTAGGTGGTGAGGGCCCTCCCCCAGTGCAGCCATCCAAGTGGGGTGTTCTGGACCCTCTTTCAGTGCAGCCATCCTAGTGGGGTGCCCTGGACCCTCCCTCAATGCA